>BMAO01001302.1:0-40544 GCA_019973975.1 Trichonephila clavata
TTAGTGTCTTAATACCTTTATAAGAACTTTATAAGAAAATAAAAAATTATTTGATAACCTCTTAGTCTGAGTTCATTTACTATGTTCATGTTCATTGTTCCTTTTGACACTTTATCATGTAAAAAGAAAAATCTTCTTTCGACGAGGTTTTCAACGTATTCTGTCCCTGATAGCTTTGATGACAGCTATTATTTTCTCCAAGTGCGGATGACCACTTTTGGTACGCTCTGCAATGCTGTTGGAAACGGAAAATATTTTATTGGTTTCATAAATGAATAACCTTTTGATGTCTAAATGCTTAAGAGCCTTAAGAATTTCCAACGGACTGATTTAGAACAACAAACGTGAAAGACAAACAATTATCTGAAAAATATTGCTTAAAATCGTCTGATGCATGTCAGTCACAGCAGATATCAATTTTTTTAATTAGAACTTGTGGCATAACTAGGTAGACTTGGTAACTTGATTCACGGTTAGACAAGAAAATCATCTGAATTTGTGCTCTGTTTTCATAAAGTATGCACTACATCGATTGTCAGTTTTACAATTTATTTGTTGAGCTATATTCTATTGTTCCTTAAGGTAGCATTCGTTTAATACAGGATTCGAAATGCCATTTGACTTATAGGAAACCGTTCAGGAAACTCGCCCGTTTTAATACTGTATACCATGACCAATATTCATAACCATTATAAAACTCACACATATTTAATCACGACAATGAAAACTGCATGATAAGAAAGAAGCATTGAATTCAAATAATATTAAATACACCTATATTATATATATATAAAGATACATATGAAATGTACAAACGATCTAAAAATCAAAAAGGCATAGTAATTAGTGAAGCCATTACAGACCTTAGACCAGTCATCTTCTGAAGCAATGTATCCTAAAGGTTGTAATACATGGCATTAAATTCAAACAGACATTTGGTATTGTCTTGGGGCCAACGTTTATTGTATGATGTTTTTTGAATCTCCAATGTTATGGTGTGGTTGCAGACCACGTTTCATTTTGATCCTAACATGCTGGGAAGAGGAGGGAATAAGCTATGAAAATGTTTATGACGGGGGCATTTATTTTGCGACACATGTAAGTCTGAATGGGTACCTAGAAAGTCAGTCTCTATGTGACTGAGTATTTATTTTGTTTACGCAAAGCACCAGAACTGGCAAGGAATGAAAACACATTAGGCTGTGAGCAAATATCATGGATGCATAATCCATATCCCTGTATAATACATCCACATATCAATAGGATGTCATTGTGCGAAGATCACTATTAGAGAGAATTGACTTCAAAGGATATGGTTTACAAAAAATAAGACTGATTTTCGAGACATGTGCTATTCGATAGTAAGGTGCCAGGATTCAACTGTGTCCAGACTGTGTATTCTTCCCACATGGATACGATGGTCATCTGACTCCGTAATGAATCATGGTTCACTACAGAACATCGGTAAAAGCCACTCTATAGTTCCCCACGTTGCTATGACTTAGAATCATTACAAGCATAACCGTCAATGTCTTGTGCTCAACGCAGAACTCGTAAAGAGCTTTGGGATTGCATATTCCCTTCTTGGTCTTCTTCCATTCTTCCCTTTAATAGTTTTTCCTCCACTTGAATCTCTACAGCTCCATGAATAGAAGAAGGAATCGTTATTGGATTTGTGTGTGCCTGTTAAACCATTCTTTTGTTTTCTCTACTGATGGCATGTGTGATCCTTATTGCACAGGTTCACCGTATTTCTTTCGTATATCCTCTGTTACCAAAATTAAGTGACAAAAGTATAAGAATGATTCGATTGTAAGGCGCATCGACAACACACTGAGATTTTCATATCAATGATGAGACTTATCTACTATGAAGTCTGTCAAATGTTCAGATTATTTTTTCTAACGTCTAAAAAGCATAATTCCTTTTTCACACATGCAAATTCCTCTATAAATGCATTTTATGTTCATGCAGAGTCTGTAAAAAGAGCTTCATACTGGATTTGAGGATTTGATTTTCCCTGCTGAATATCCCATTTGTGGAATAATGAAGTTTTTAATATATATATATATATGCATATATGCATGCATACTATAAATGAGGGTGGGAGTGTTTGTAAATGTCGTACTCTAAAGCAATCTGCGGACTATTGGCGATTAACCTCGTAGTTTTAAACCTTGGTTTTAAATGACAAAAGAACGCCAACTTAATTGACTACTCTCCTAACTTTCCCATCACGCTAATGTTTGAGCTATGGCAGATTTAACATGCGTCAGCCTCTTTACATGGCGGGTTTTTAGTAGAATCGGAATTTGAACCCGACTCGACAATGTCGTCCCCAAATTCGTGGCTATGACTGTATATTTCTGCTGCCTTATATTTATTTTTGTCGAGGGAAAGTCAAAAAATAAAGGGATTTTTTTGCAATATCTCTTTCCAAGGTTTGCGCTAGTATCCTGCGCTGAATGAGGGCTAGTCGATAACACTTCTATGTAATGTGTCACTTGTCTTCCTTCGAAGCTGTTGGAGTGTTGCAAACCGTTCAACATGGCAGCTCCCTTGTCAATCTGCACCGAGGAGGAAGGGGAGGGTAGAATGATTCGATTTTGTTTCCGGAAGTTGTGAAACCTGCGAAAATTATTCGTCGAAGTCAAACACAGTTTGTTTTTCGAGTGGCAGGATTTATGAATGGATAGAGCACTTCAAACAGGGAAAAACTTTATTTGACGATGAATTATCGGAAGTCCATCGACAATAACCACTGAGGACAATGTGCAAGTCATTGAGAGAAAATGATAGAAGGGATGGCTAGTATCCAGCGCAGGTATCTCACCTTCCGCAAACAAAAAGCGAATCACTGCCCTCCTTTCTCCAGGGGCGGCTTTAGGGCCGGACAAACCGGTTCCATGTCCGCGGCGGCATTTGGACCAAATTTTAAAAATACTTTGTTTCTGTTATGGAAAATTTGGAAGACGTTAAAGTACACTATCTAAGGAAAAATATTCAGAACGAGATAGTTTCTCTTTTATATGAGAATATTAAATTACACATTGTTCATAAAGTTAAACAGGCTACATATTGTCCGATAATTTTAGATTGCGCCCCTGATGCCAGCAAGACCGAACAAACGGCAATTATGGTAAGGTATACATGTATTGAGAAATCTAATTCTAACGAAGTTATCGTTAAAAATAATGCGAGGTTTTGGGTTTCTTTGCAGTTGAAAGATTAACTGAAGAGAACTTTCAAATTTAATAGTTGAGAAACTTAAAAAAATTAGGGCTAAATTTGCAAGATATGCGGGGGCAGACCTACTATAACGGAGTGAATATGAAAGGCGAGAAATCAATTTAAAATAAGAATGTTAAATCCGCGAACAATCTATGTGCCATGTAGTTGAAATTTGGTCGTTAATGACATGGCAAAAGCATCCTTAGAAGCCTGTACTTTTTAAATATAGTTCAAAAAGATTTTTTCCCCATCAACTTTGCATTGGGTTATATTATTAAAATGTATAAAGGGCATAAACTTTAAAGTCACTTAGTGCAAATAGCTGGGACAGCTGAATAGAGGCTATTAAACCCCTAAGTTATCAATTGAGAGGTTTTATGATGCTTAGTTTTTACAATAATGCTGAAATTGACAACTCTATAAGAGATGAGACCTCTGGATTATTAAATTCTACTTAACAATTCAAGTTCCTATGGCCATCATTATTTGGTATAAAATCTTTAATTGCAATAAAATCCAATAAGCAAGCTATTGCAAATAAAATATTACCATCTACTATAAATCTCTCAAGAAGTTGTAAAGATTTTTTTAAGGATATGAGTTTTGATAAAATGCACTGTGATGCAATAGAACTGGCCGTCGAGATTGATATCTCTGCTAACTTTGAGGTGACGCAGCCACCTCAAAGTTCGATGATCCGATGGAATATCCTAAATTAAAATTCAAGATAGAGTTTTATTTTTTTACATTGGACGAAGCAGTTAATGCCTTGGAATGCAGGTTTAATTTAATGAGTACTGACAGTAATTGTTTTCAATTTCTGTACAATATATATATGATTTTAGAGATACCCTTAAAACTTTAATTAATTAAAAACTGTCAAAAATTTAGAATTGATGTTGACCAACGGAGAATCATTGCGCTTGATTGAGCAGATGAAATAATGTCAGTTTCAGCTTTATCGGGCAAAAAAGAAAGCCCAGTACAGTTGCATTGTTACAACAATGGAGACGAATCTAAGTTGGAGACGAAAATTGGTAATTAATTAATTAATATTTGAAAAAACGAATTTAACATCAAGTATTATCCAGTACAAGGTTAACAAAATTATGTGAACATGATGGATGAATAGAAAGTATTTTATTAACAATTGAAAATTTGAACATGATAAACATATAGAGAGAGTGAACTAATATAAGAATTGAAAGAAAAAGTAGGCAACAGGGAAGCGCATGAACTTATTGGCTGGAAACACATTTTTGTATTTATCATGTGACCGTGACGTCAAATGAAGTTAGCCCATTCAGTATTTATGAGAATGCACTAAACTGTTAGAATTCCTCTTTGAAAACTGAAAGAGGACTAAATGAGAACAACTAAGCATGTTCCTTATTATCCATGCAGACGGATAATATTTCCACTTTAGCTTACTTACTGAATCTTAATGGTTGCTGTCCCAATATTCGTAGTCAACTACGTTCGAAATATTTACAGTTGATTCTCGATAAATCGAAGTTGGAGGGAAAACTTTGTATTATCAAGAGGGTAAAAAAAACTCCCAAAATACATGAAGAGAAATTTTTTTTCTAACACATTTAAGTTTTAAAATATGTAATAAAAAACAATTGTACTTATGTAAAAAATTACTTAAAGTATTATAAAAAAGTAGATATTATACAGCATAAATATTATACAGAAGTTAAAAGTCCTGTATTAAATGAATACATTTATATATTAAAAACGATTATTAAAAGAAAAAATATACTCTACACAATCTTTTTTATGAAAAAATCTGTTTAATATGTTATCGGTTCCCTCAGACACTGTCCCCAACACCATTTTTCTTCAAGGCAAGGTCCAGTCCAGTCCATGACCTATTTGGTGCCGCATGCCATAAGTCACTCATATGAGTCATAAATCGTCATGTCACTCTGACTCAAAATACACAGTCCTACGCATATCTTCTTCACATTTGCGGACCATCCTTTTTGAACGCATGCGTAGTAAGACCACGTGTTAAACTTTTGATTGTCTTTTTGCTTGAGGAACTGGGAAACACAAAGAAAGGATGATAGACAGATGGTCATCAAAGTGGCTATGCTACAGGGGAGACACGCAAAGACAATACAACCAAAACATGTAAACTCCACCACATTTGCGGACCATCCTTTTTGAACGCATGCATAGTAAGACCACGTGTTAAACTTTTGATTGTCTTTTCGCTTGAGGGACTGGGAAACACAAAGAAAGGATGATAGACAGTTGGTCATCAAAGAGGATACGCTACAGGGAAGACACGCAGAAACAATACAACTCAAAATATATAAACTCCCACCTGTTTGCTACAGGACTCAACATGATAGTGAGTGTTCGAATTATCGAGAGTTTTCTAGGATAACTTCGAATCATCGTGTGTTTTAGTCTGGCTAGCCACAGAGTTTTCTTCGAAATATTGAGTGTAACAAAACGTATAGTTTTAGTTCGAAATATCAAGAGTTTTTCTAGGGACTGAGCATACACTTCGAATTAGCAAGAGGTTTGTATTATCGAAGGTTTGAATTAGAGAGAGTTGACTATACCACCAAACAACTGTCGTGAAGAATAATAAGAGAATTTGAATGTTAGGAGGAAAGAGGTTTCAAATTTTCATACATAGTGTGATATTAAAATTTTGAAAATAAAATATGTATTTAAATAATAATCCTCCTCTCTTGATCATTGTTCAAGTCAGGAAGTCAATTCGCAATACCTTCCGTGAAGTTTTCTTGTGTAACGTTTATTAAAATAAACTGACATTAGTTAAAGTAGCTCACATTTCTGAATCTCTATACAGTTTGTTGGGATCATTTTTTTTAACTATTCGCAATAATATCCAATTTTTTTTACTTAATTGAACATTAAATTGAGTGAAAAAATATACGGGCAACATTTTTGTAAAACAATAAGGAATATTAAAAATATATATTAAATGTAAAAATCTTATTCAATTTCTCTAGGGAAATACTTCAGTCAATTTTTCTGCTTTATAAAATAACAAATTATAATTATTCAGTTTTTAAAAAATGTTCAAAAAGATAAAAAAAATTTATTAAAAGTGAATATGAAAAGGGGAAAAAATTCAAATTTTATAAAAGTATTAGTTGAAACATGAAAAGACTCAAGGAAATTCTACATAATGTCATTTGTTATCAAAATTGAAGATATTGTTAATCAAAACTCGTAAAGATCTAATAGCTTTAATTAATTTTCTTTTACTTTCTTACATTTATAGTACAATGTCATCGTTATTCCATCACGAAGCTGAATTAAAAAATTCTTTTTAGAAGTATATTGATGTAAATCTGATTTAACGTCGTTAGTTGAAACAATCAAACCAGAAATACATTATTCATAATATGGTGGGAATGTTTTAAGATGTCCGACTACCCTAAAATTGTGAATTGTGCCAAAATTTGACAAATGTATTTTATGATTTCATTTTATAGGCCATCTTATTAGCTTTATAAAAATACCAAGTTTATTATTTTCCGTTTTTTAGAAAAAAAACTGCAAATGTTTTTGTATTAGCAGATGCCATTACTTTAAGCACGTCATACTTTAAAACGCGTTTTATTTGAAATGTGTGTTTTTTTTTAAAAATATTCAAACGGGGCCAGCGATTGCTAAAAAAGTTTTGAAAATTATTAACTGAATTTTTTGTGTATGTTCTGTATCGTAGTAGAAATGTTTTAACCTTCAGGTTTATCAATCTCTGCTTTATTACAAAATTTACAGTCCCTTATGTGAATATATTCACTGTTTGTTTAAGCAATTTCATATAATAACAAAGATAAAGTACTCTAGTTTTTGTAAAAATTAAAATATCTCTTATCAGGAAGGTCATTTCAAAAATGAATAACATACAACGCATCAAAATTAAAAAATTTAAAATCTGTTTACAATTTTTTGTTACAGAATGGGCCACGTTAATGTAATTTTTTTTATCAATTTTTAGATATTTTTTCCCATTTTAGTAATAATAATTTTTTTCTATTCTAATAATTTTAACATATTTTTCTTTCAATGTACTAAACAAATCTAAAAACAAAAACAAAAAAAATCCCCATACCTCCATTTTTAAAAAAAAAAGTTGTCGCAAGTAGTCGGATGCCTTAAAATATATATATTACTTTTAAAAGCATTACAATATGAATATAAATTAATTCAGCGCTAAGAAGAATTATCTTTTGACAATAAATACTTTTCATAGTACACATTTTATAGAGAGAATCTTCTGAACTCTGCAGTATAAACCTTACATAACTTTATCAATAAAAAGGAGCTTACCTTTTTGGATAACGCTGTAACGTCTTCAAGTACTGAAAAATAAACGAATTGCCTTTTTATAAAAATCTTCGTGATAGTTAGCACCAAAAATTCACGATTCAATTTAGGATGACTTTGCATAAAGCTCGCAATAAGTGTCAATCTTAGTATATTTCATCCAATGCTACAACTATAGAAAATTAGAAATTTTTTTGCTGAACTGAGTTTTTTAATGAGTGATCATAACAGATTTTTCATAGATTAAACCAAATTGAATTGTTTGAGTCCCTGTTATCCTTGAAAGAAATTCAGGAGTCAGCTACAATTTAGAGATGTGAAAGTGGCAATCACCTTTTATGAGTTTCTATGATAGATGCAATAGTACTAAAATTACAGATTTTCTTCATATATTTGACATGTTTTAGTAAAAAAAAGGCTGTTCATGTTCCGTAAAAGGTTGACGCATATGACAACGAGTAGCAAATGTTTTTCGTGAATTACTCATAGGTAGAAATACTATGAAAAAATTACAGTGTATAGTTGCTACTAGATACATTATATTAAGGTATCCGACTACTTGAGACAACTTTTTTCTTTAAAAAAATAGAGATATGGGGATTTTTTGTTGTTGTTTTTAGATTTGTTTATTACATTTTAAGAAAAATATGCTCAAATTAAGAAGATAAAAAGAAATCATTATTACTAAAATGGGTAAAAATGGTTAAAAGTTTACAAAAAATAACATAAACAGGGCCCATTCTGTACTTAAAGCTTATGAACAAATTTTAAATTTTTCAATTCTGATGTGTTACTATGTTATTCATTTTTGAAATGACCTTAAGAATAAGAGATATTTAATTTTTACAAAACATGGACACTTTATCTAAATTATTATATGAAATTGCTTAGGAAAAAAGGATTAAATTACATAAGGGACTATAAATTTTGTAACAAAACAGTGATTGATAAATCTAAACGTTAAAAAACTTCTATTATTATACGAACATACACAAAACATTTCAGTTAATTATTTTCAAAACTTTTTAGCAATCGCTAGCCCAGTTTGTACATTTCAAAAAAACACATTTCGAGTAAAACGCGTTTTAAAATATGACATTTTGCTTAAGGTATCCGACTACCCTAAAACTGTGAATTTTGCCAAAAATTGACAAATTGTTTTTATGATTTTATTTTATGGGCCCTCTTATTAGCTTTATGAAAATACCAAGTTTATCATTTTCCGTTTACTAGAACAAAAACTATAAGTGTTTTAGGAAAAGCAGATGCCATTACTTTAAGCAAGATGTCCTACTTTAAAACGCGTTTTACTCGAAATGCGATTTTTTTGAAAATAATCAAACGGGATTAGCGATTGCTAAAAAAGTTTTGAACATAATTAACTATATAAAATTTTTCCTGTAAGTTTTGTGTAACATTAGAATTGTTTTAACCTTCAGATTTATCAATTACTGTTTTATTACAAAATTTACAGTCCCTTTTGTGAATAGAATCCCTGTTTTTTTAAGCAATTTCATATAATAACTGAGATAAAGTACTCAAGTTTTTGTGAAAAAGAAAATATCTCTTATCCTGAAGGTCACTTCAAAATTGAATGTTCTATAAACATACTAGATTGTAAAAATTGAAAATTTGTTCATATAAACCTTTGGTGCAGAATGGGCCACGTTTATGCTATTTTTTGTGTCAATTTTTACCTATTTTTAGCTCGTTTTTCACGTAGTGGAACAAAAGCGCTATTAGGAAGCAAATTTCGTCTTCATCTTCGTCTTCGTTCCATATTTTGTCGTACCTTTTTCGCAGCCAATAAGCAACCAATTGACCTCGGGTTTTTGGCATTTGGTCGCATTTGTGCCCTAGATGAACCGAATCATATTTAAATTTAATAATTTTTAGATTTTTTTAGTACAGTACACTACTTTTTGTTAGTAAAAAGTTCATTAGTTGCATTATTGTAAAATACAATATGTGAAAAACACGCTAAAATTACTTGGCCATGCCAATGATTGATATCTTGTTTTCCATTTTAGTAATAATAATTTCTTTTTCTTTTCTTAATTTTAGCACACATTGTTCTTAAAATGCACTAAGCAAATCTAAAATTAACAAAAAAATCCCCTATCTCTTTTTTTTTTTTTTTTTAAAAATTGTCGCAACCAGTCGGATACCTTAAGGTAATGGTATTTGCTTTTACTAAAACACTTGTATTTGTTATAGAGAACCGACAATAATAAACTTGGTATTTTTATAAAGCTTATAAGATGGCTTATAAGATAAAGTTATGAAAAAATTATCAATTTTTGGTAAAATTGACAAACTTGGGGTAATCAGATACCTGAATATCTGTATTATCTATACTATAAATACATACTGAAATGAGAAACTGCTACATTTTTAACGAAGAATGTTCGGATTAACTTTTCTTCAATGACCAACACAATGAAATTAGCATCATTTTGACACGTTGACTTCTTATTTTCAATCATGCCACCATGGAAAACAAAACTATTGCGAAAGGGGAAAACAAGTCGACCATTTTTCAATCAAATTCCTATAAAGTAAAACGCCAGACGCCTATGACGTTAGTTTCATTTCTGGTAGCCTTATTTGATGGTAGTATATTTCCCCATTCATTTGCTTATTTATACACTATCCGGGCAGGTAATAATTTCTGCAACATTTCTTTTGTTTGAAAAATGAATGCGGAAACAAATTCTTATACAGCACTAATCAAAATTTATAAAAAAAAAATTAAAAGTCCTCGGCTTATACAAGGAAATTACAATATGTAATAAGGGAAAGAAATAAAAAATGTATATTTCTATATATATATGTTTACTTTTTTTTTTTTTTTTTTACACTTTCATGATCTTTGGTATTTTTATGTTGATTTTAATTATTACTTTCAGTTTCTATAACTCTTTAAAAGTATTTAAAATTTAAATATTTTTATAAGCTTTCAGTGATAAGTAAGCACAAATACAAATCTTATTTTCTTTCTTTTCAGGTGCAAATCTTTGAAATCAAACTTTTATCGCAGTTTGCAATATAAAAGTTAATTTGTAACTTTTATATGAAACTTTCTTACGCTTATAAATTCAATATGGTTTGAAAAGGGGAGTCATAAAATCTCGCATGGACTGACATAAATACTTTAACGTTAAGTGAGTATTTGCAAATCTATCGACTACTTTGTTATAATAATTTAACATCGAAATATTTAAATACAAATATTAACAAAAATGACTGAAGATGAATTCAAATTATATGTTAATATTTCAAGTATTCGGCCCCCACTGTTTATCAAAATTCTAAAACAAGTAAAATAAAAATAATTCTTTTTCAGTCAATTCCTACTTTGAATAGATGAACAGAAAGTATTTTATTAACGATTGAAAATTTGAACAAGATATATATATATAGTTATCTTAGGTATATAACTATTTTTGTGTATTTTGTAATATATATATATATAGCCTAGTTTAGCTGGTTTTCCACGCCATGTTTTATTATTGTTTTAACAGTTACATTGTTACAACAATGTAGACGAATTTAAGTTGGTCTTGAAAACCAGTAATTAATCAATAATATTTGAAAAAACTATATTAACAACAAGTATACTCCACTGCAAGTTTAAAATATTTATTTGAAGTTGATTGGATGAATAGAAAGTATTTTATTAAGGATTAAGAATTTGATCAATATATATATATATATATATATATATATAGAGAGAGAGAGAGAGAGAGTGACCTAAACAGTAGGAATTGAAAAAATTAAAAGTATCTCCCCGTGTCATATCATTGTTAACCGAAAACCTGGTCTTTTACACAATACCAAGTTTTCATATCCTTTTTGGAGCGTGACACATGTACTGCATGAAAGGATAACACGTGCTGCCAATCACGTTGATAGTACCATGTTGAGTGGAATTTGGCAGGAACTGGGTTATTTCATTGATGTATGTCTTGCAACCCAGGCATAACACACTAGTAATTATATAAGAAAACTTGATTTGTTTCAATATTCTTCAAATGTTCTTATTTACAGTATTTGTCTTAGTTTTTTTTTACTATAACGCTTCGAAACCTTGGAGGGAATTGTGATTAACCCTATATAATCTGAAACTGATTCTAAAATGTTTCGATCTGGAGAGAAAAAAAAACACGCGAGTCGCCTTTCTTAGTCTTAGAAACTATCCTTTTCATGCGACAGCAGTTTAATGGTCTGGGAATAAATTATAAAAAATGGTTACGTTGAACTGCATATCTTTCAAGGAGGCTCTGTAAGCTCTTTCAGATATGTGGACGAGTTATTGGAAAATCAAGATAGAATTTTTAGGCTTATTTTCATCCGGGTTTTTGTTAATGAAGAACAAAATGCCTGTCCACATCGAGTATACAATATACTGTTCGAATTAATTGGGACAAATGGGAAAAAACGATTTTCTAAAGACCCTTCACTTTTAATCATTACATATCTCAAGTAGACTAAAAAATCTCAAAATTAGTATAAAGTATGTCCTCTTTTAGCAGAAATGACCTTTTCAACACGTCATAGCATTGATTCTGCCTACGCTACGTATATGTTCATGATTTCATCATTGTAGACACACACTTGTATAACACTTTTTATAATTTGTTCCGTTGTCGTACGATTCATCTCAGCTAAATTATTCTTGAAAATATGCCATAAGTTCTCAATAAGATATAGTTCTGGCCAATGTGGCCAATCAAGCCTTTTGATTTTATTTTCCCAGTTAAAAATCTGGAACAATTTCGAAGTGTGGCAAGAAGCCAAGTCATGTTGAAATATTCCATCAAATGTTTCCATGAATGGAACAATCTTCTGCGTAACATTTCAATGTATTTGACAGAATTCATCATGCCTTTAAGAAAAACTAAACTTCCAATGCCATTTGTTGGGAAAGAATTCCAAAACATCTTTTAGAAGACTGTTTTACAGTCCATTGCATATGATTTGGTTGCAGAGATTCCCCATCAGTTTCTTCTAACTATACTTGACTTGTATTCCTGTACAAATTAATATATTCCATGACTGAAAATCACCTTCTTCCAGTAGTTAGCAGCCCATGATTGGTACCTTTTGGCACATGCTAAATGTTTTCTCCATCATTTTTTGAGTTAAAAATAGTTTTTTCCTAGGTCTTGTTGCTTTATGGCCAACTTCCATAAGCCAATTGTGGTACTCATTTCAACACCAAAATCCAATAAATCCCTTTTAATTTTTGTGATTTTCTTTCTTCGATTTATTTTTCTATCTCTTATTAGAATTCGATTATTTCTTCTTATCTATTTTCTATTTCTTATTATTTTATTTGTTCTTGGAGTAGTTTTCCGTTTGAGTCCACAGTTTCACTTTTTCTTTTTGGAGACGTTGATCTGGATCCTGAAATGTTCTTAAAATTATTGAAACGCTTTTTATGTTCACACCAGCTGCAGTTTTTTTCTCTCTCACAGTTATGGAATAGTGTTCATTAAGAAAAATCGTTTTAGAACACTTTTTCGGAGTAATATCTATCTTTGAACAAGCAAAAGTAACACATGTTACACGGAAGCAAAATTATAACTACCAGCTGCCACTCTTAAAGGCTCAAAACTGAGCTATCTATACACTAAAACCAATCAAACAAGTGAATTTTAATAAATGTTGATCCTTCATACTACTTCGAGACAAATATAATTGGTTTGAGGTGGTTCGAGTCACCACTGGTAAACAAGAAAAAGATGTTTGTCCCAATTAACTCCAACACTATAGTATTTGGTGTCACAGTGCTTGCGAACAGACGCTATCATCCGAATGAATTGGTTACCTTACTCTCCCGACTTGAACCTATTAAGCATGTGTGGAATACTTAAGAGTGCCGAATTTCAGTGCCCCAAATTCCTCCTCAAACCTTCTAGGAGCTAAAAATGCACGTTTAAAAGAGTTGCGTACAATTCCACAAGACTTGATCAACACGTTAGGAAAATCTATAAAATCAAAATGTGAGGTTATAACGGGTCTATTCGTGAACCTCTTACTGATCCTCTTGGGAAAATACTTTCTTTAAATATTATTCTATTGAAAACTTTATCCCGAAGAAGAAGATGTGACTTATGCAAATCGAGGCTTACATTTAAACATTAGCTTTAAGGTTCGGGAAAGAGAGAGGTTAGGAGCTAAATGATAGCAGTTAATGATTCACGTAAAGTAATAGAAAGCTAGGCGAGAGTGTTCCATAGATTATTTGCTTAATAGTTAAGATTGACGATTTGTCAATTAGATATTTAAGTTGGATTAGCGTTGGATTGAAGAAGATTAACATAGAACGTATCTTTGATTATTTGGAATGTGCACGGCTAAGACGTTCCTAGAGTAAGTGATTAAATTTATAATTAAATATTACTTATCTTCCTCGCCTTTGCTCCCATATTTATTTAAAGGCGCATTTCCTAACTTGGGTTGCTCAGGTTTGTTAGGTTGTTGATACTTGTAAGCAAATTGTGTTCATTTTGACTATGTGGTTAATCCAGCGTTTGTCAAACTGTGGGGCGCACCCCCTTAGGAGGCGTGATAATTCTACGAGAAGGGTGCGAGCATATTGAGAAATCGAAAGCAAAAGATTATTATAATAAAATTATTAATTTACTGAAAGTAAACAAACAAAATACATCTGACATAATAAAAAAATAAAATACACATTTACACTGATATAATACACTTCTAAAAGTATCAGTACTTCACAATGCATTTTATAACTAATTTAAAAATACTAAGTTAAGAACAAGTTTGATAGTTACCTGTGTAACCATGGGCTTGGCATAAATAAAATTATGTACAAAAACTAACCTTTATCTTGATAATTCTACGGTTTATAGTTAATCCCTTAATTGCTGATTAAAAGTTACACGATTCACTTTCTAATAGCACTTTTTCCTACGTAAGCGAGCTGTATGTAATGTTATTGGAAGGGGGAGGGAGGAATAAATAAGAAAATCCTTCGCAAACACTGTCAAGGTCCTTTTATTGCATTCCAAAGCCTTCGGAATAATTTTATGGATACCATTTTACAGAAAAGATCGTACTTCGGGAAGACGTACATATACGTCCGGGACAGTCAGTTAATGCTTTGGCTGGGTAAGACGTTTATATACGCCGGTGGTACTTCAGGCAAATCATATTGTAGCTTTAGTGTCAAAGTATAGTACTATGGAATTCAATATATTGTTATTTGTATGGAGGAGGGGTGTGGGATGAAAATTATGGTTGAATATTGGGTCGCAAATATTGAAAGTTTGAGAAGCACTGGGCGAATCTTCTTTCTGACCCTCGTACACCGATGGATGGGACCTGCCCGAGTTGACCAAACACTATGTTAAAGAAAATTTTTTTCCATAAGATGTAACTTAAATTTTACATTATTTTCCAACTTCAATAAATTAGCTTTTTAACTGAAATATTTTGTGAATATTCAACTGCCAGACGTAATTTATGTTAACTTATGCTTTTGTACACATTTCTGTCTTTTCAATGAGTATCAGTTCCTTCCCCCCCTTTAATTTTGATGACGAGTTTATATATCAAACTAACAACATCAATACTACAAGAGTTAATCTTTCTTACAGTATGGAATAACATAAGCTGATAATTACTTAAGATGCTGGCAATGGAATTCTTTCAAGGTGATGCCATGATACTTAATTCATGAGAACCTTAATTAACTAGAGACATTGAAATGCTATTATTTCTTTCATCAGGATTTCTCCATGTAAATGATGTAGGAACTTTTCATGCATTTTACCTGAACCTGCATAATCAACGATATTTATCGGAAAAGTGTCGATTGCCCCAAGCTATTAAAGGTCTTTGATATCATAGCAGGTCATTCTAAAGGTCGTTTACATTCCCAAGTTCCACGTTCCATTTCGAACTTCATCTAATTTCATCGCATTTGCGAGGACTGAAACTAGAGAACAATTAGAAAGAATGACATTAATGTATTTTTGAAAAAATGAGTAACAAAAATGAAAGCTATTTTACTGACATTGCCCAATTCACAGATTTTCTTTAAATTTCTCAACTGGTAATCCTTTTTCAAGGCAATGCATTGCTGCACATTCGTAATCCTTAAAAATGCATATTATCTGAAGTTTGTCTCTCCCTCACAGTATGGAATAAAATAAGCTGATAATTACTAGAGGAGCTGGCAATGGAATTCTTTCAAGGAGATGCTTTTGTGCCTACTATTCACTAAAAAAAGTTGAATTAAGTTTGAAATAGAATTCAACCACAGACGAAAAAACATTTTTGAACTTCTTTTATACACTGTTCTGTCAATACACACTGAATAAATAGGTGTGCGAATATTTATTTAAAAAATTGACAGCTTATATAAATGATAAAAATTCTCTTTTTGAATATTGTTATTGAACTTTTAACATATTCACCGCATTTTTTTTCACATTTCGGTATCCGACTGGTTGCGACAACTTTTTTTTTTAAAAAAAGGAGATATGGGGATTTTTTTTTATTATTTTTAGATTTGTTTAGTACATTTTAAGAAAAATGTGCTAAAATTAAGAAAAGAAAAAGAAATTATTATTATTAAAATGGAAAAAATAGGTAAAAATTGACTAAAAATAGAATAAACGCGGTCCATTCTGTACCAAAGATTTATGAAAAAAATTTTCAATTTTTTCAATCTAATGTGTTGCTATATTATTCAGTTTTGAATTGACCTTCAGGATAAGAGATGTTTTCTTTTTCACAAAAGCTAGAGAGCTTTATCTCAGTTATTATACGAAATTGCTTAAAAAAAAACAGGGATTCTATTCACATAAGGGACAGTAAATTTTTTAATAAAACAGTGATTGATAAATCTGAAGGTTAAAACAATTCTACTATTATACAGAACTTACAGAAAAAATTTCAGTTCATTATGTTCGAAACTTTTTGAGCAATCGCTGACCCCGTTTTATTATTTTCAAAAAATCACATTTCGAGTAAAACGCGTTTTAAAGTATGACATATCTTGGTTAAAGTAATGGCATATGATTTTGCTAAAACACTTGTAGTTTTTGTTCTAGCAAACGGAAAATGATAAACTTGGTAATTTTATAAGGCTAATAAGATGGCCCATAAAATAAAATCATAAAAAAAATTGTCCATTTTTGGCAAAATTCACAATTTTAGGGTAGTCGGATACCTTAAAATACTCTGAAAAACTTAAATTTACTTTAAAAAGACTCAGATTGTACTGTAGAAGTATTCAGAAACTTATTCTGAGAAATATATAAGCTTGATTTCATAAGGAAAACAGCAAAACTCTTAATAAAACAGCCAGAGATCTTTCAATCAAATATTGTTTATTTTTAAATTGTCGGTATTTAGATAGTGTTGGTCATATTTAAGAGATGTCGTTTACCCAATTCGTTAAAATATCCAGCAATCGAAGGGATTTTAGGTTAATATTGATTAACATTTTTATGATTTTATTTTATAGGCCATCTTATTAACTTTATAAAAATATAAATTTTATTATTTTCTATGTACTAAAACAAAACCTACAAGTATTTTAGTAAAAGCAGATGCCACTACTATAAGCAAGATATATATCATACTTTAAAATGCGTTTTACTCGAAATGTGTTTTTTAAATGCTCAAACAAGGACAGCGATTGCTCAAAAAGTTTTGAAAATAATTAACTGAAATGTTTTGTGTATGTACTGTACAATAGTAGAAGAGTTTTTACCTTCAAATTTATCAATCCTTGCTTTATTACAAAATTTACAGTCCTTTTTAAGAATATAATTACTGTTTTTTTTAAGCAATTTCATGTAATAACAAAGATATAGTGCTCTAGTTTTTGTAAAAATTAAAATATCTCTTATCCTGAAAGTTATTTCAAAAATGATTAGCAAAGCAACACATCAAAATTGAAAAACTGAAAATTGGTTCATAAACTTTTTGTACAAAATAGGCCCCATTTATGTGGGCTTTTTTTTGTGTAAATTATACCAAATTTTTTCCCATTCCAGCGATAGTAATTTCTTTTTTTCTGCTTAATTTTAGCGTATTACTCTTAAAATGTACTAAGTAAATCTAAAAACCACAAAATAATTCCCATATCTCCATTTTTAAAAAAAAAAAGTTATGGCAAGTAGTCGGATACCTTAAAAGGGATTGTCAGAGGTTGTTTCTGCCAGACGTTTTAATGCAGAGATCGGCAACCTCTTGCATTCGTGCTACATTTGGCACGCGTAACAATTCTCAGTAGCCCTTTACACTACTCTACCAATTTGTCAGTTTTTGAGTGGAGGGAATTCGATGAATTTGTAATGGATCTTGTTTGACAAAGATCTTCATAATTATGGACATTTATGGAATCTGATAGAGATTTATGCAATTTTGCAAAAATCTGAAAGATAACTCTGTAGGTAAATCTACAACTATTTTGCAAATTATTTGAATGTTATTGCTGGATAGATTTAATTATGAAGAGAGAAAATGTCATGTACTCTGCTTCCACTTTTGGTTTTATATATCCAAGTGAGCAAATCTTTTAACATATGAAAAAGATTTCCAGTTCACAATCAAGTTTTTAACAAAAGATTGTTCAGAATCGTGTAAAATTAAAGGCCCAAATTATACACCTGATTTTGAGTAGAAAGATGCGAACCCTAGGCGTGCATTAAAATTAATTTTTTTATGTAACTATAATGAAAGGGAATACTTATATTTTATGTTGTATATTTTTTATTCTAATAAATATGCTTAAAAATACAAAAAATATACGTAAAATTTTAATTATTTTTATTTATGTTGAAGAAATAATTACATTTAATGCTGTTTACTTTTATGTTAAAAATATCCTTAAATGATGCAAAATTAATTTGTAAAAAAGCAGTAAATTTAGATTATTGACCTCTATTCTCTAACTCTGCGTGCATTATCACGGGATTCGAATTGTTTCAAACATGCCCTACCCTGCGGCACTCCGAATCATATTGGTAGACTGGTTTGGTAAGCCACAGTTAAAAGGTTGCCAACCCCTGTTCTAATGTACTCTCCAACCCCCCCCCCATTCTGAAATAATTTAAATCCTAAAATTTAGAGTCGAAAAAAAATTCTGATCCACGTGGTTCACAAATAAAAATGCCTAAAAAGGATTGCTTTCTAGGTCTTTTGAATAGAAAAAAACATTGCTAAGTGTTAGCTAATTTCTGATCATTGTACAATAGAGGCATTAATATCTGCTACTATGGTGAGCATACAAAACACTTTAAAAGCAAGGACTCTTTGCAACATAAACCCTTACTTGTGTCCGTCTTAATTGGTGATTAAGAATTACCTGTTTAAGTTAGGCATGGTAGTCCGTTACCTATATTAACCAACAATAGCCCTCACAAGTATGTATTGGCTTACTTTGATGAGTAATTCAGGTAGTGAACTGCTGTTAAGGACAAATTACGATTTACTTCATTAATTGGAAAACGGAGTTACGATAGGGGTAGGTTGTATAAGGGCTGTTCACATGAAAATAATTCGAGGTGTGTATCCATGGGATGAGTAGGCTCAGAAATGAGTAAGATTCATAGATAAAAACAATATTTAACGAGTGAAATGCATACAAAGTTTGTTAAATGAAACTATCATGGCGTTTAGGCAGGAGTCCCATTACTTTGGAAGGTTACGAATTCCGTCCACGAAGAATGATGTCGGTTGATTATGGAATCAGTTCAGAACTACAACCTTTACTCCATCGCCGGAGTGAAGTCATTGACCCATTAGGCCGTCAACATCACCTTTCCGGCTGACTGCTGAGCTTTGAATTTTTAGGGCCTATGTGAATCGGAATCCATTGTTGATGGACTTCCGCCTGAAAGTGGGGAAATCAGGTTTTATCCTCTGCCGCTATGTGCTGCACAAAGTCTCCACCGCCATCCCCGTAGCGCAACAAATGTTGTTAACTCAGGCCTATTTTGGCTTACACCTTTCAAGTTTTGAAAAATTTATTACAGCTTGCTGATCTGTTTTGGACACAAATGCATTCATACCAGCCATTTTTAAATGCATGCCTCGTTCTTACGAAAGCAGTTGTCACAAATCTGTTTGAGCACGCGTATGCGTGGTATATACACCAAACATTGTTTCACGAAAATACATTGAAAATTGTTTGCATGCGAAGTTTCGAATCACTTTCATTTGAATATACCTAATAATTTCTCTGAATTAAAGGAGGGAAAGTGATCTACATGGGCCGCATGAAGGAATTCTGATTGTTGTGAAATAGCGGACCATACGAAATCCCTATTAATGATGAATTAATCTTAATGAATTATAATGTCTGAACTCATCGAATGGAGTTTGTAGATTAATATTTGGAGGATAATTGTGTAGATGAAGGATAAAGCATCCAGCTTGATCTTAGGACTGTGATTCATTGGGTGGTCAGGTAGCAGTATTTATTTATCAATTGCCTATCCATTGAACATAAGGTCACTAGGCGATGAGCTCTCCAATACTTTTGTACAGGGCAGTCTAGATTTTTAAGTGCAGAGCCCACGTTCAAATGAACAGCGTCCATAACTAGTCCAGAAATACATAAAACACATGAAGTTAAAGGCAACAGTATAAAAAGGGCATTAAATTCCACTCCAAGACCTCTACATGAGTTCTAACAAACGTCTCTCCCCGTGTGGATTTCAGAATCATTCCAATACAGGGAGCGTATTCTACTTTTAAAAATCATCATTCGTGCTCTTTTAATATATTTTTTGCCTTTCATTTCCAAACTTACATTCATTGACGATTTTTTTTATTAGTTTATATCAACAATTTTTTATGTTTGTCCTATTTTTGAAATATTAAGTATACTAAAGATCCGATTTCAGTTTTTGGTATGTTAATTTTTATAATTCTTGAGTAATTATCAAATCTCCATTCTGTACTTCCCATCAAATTTTCTAATGTTTATTCTATATGGGTTTTATTTATGCCCTACTCAATTCTCTATTTTTCTGAATGTATCAGACTTGCTCTAAATTATATCTAAACTACCTCTATATTTCCCTTGTGAACATTTAGTGAGTATAGGGATTGGTATACCGGTATATCGAATACCGGTATATTGAACCATTTGTACAATTTTGTAATACCGGTATTCACAAATTTAAATACCCGTTCTTTGGTATTTACTAGAAATTTTTTAAACTGTCTCCACTATATGTTCAGGGACCGCCAATACAGCAAAATATTTTCGTTTCTGCTTTTATGTTTTCCTAACGGGCGAAATTAGTTAGACTGTGAATATGAAGTTGCACGACACAATGAAGAGAAGTGATAAAATACGTGAATCATCCAGGGAGTCATACGTGAATCATCCAAAACTATCCTATTACAGCTCAAAGCGATACTGCACACTCGCAAGATTCGTAGTCTGATATTCGTATTTGTGAAAACAAGGTTGTAGGTGTGAAGAAAGTGCGTAATATTTCGATATTTTTTTAATTGGTAAGCTTGTAATTCACATTGTATTTTCATATCATACTTTAGGGTTCAAAATATTTTTCAGATTCCTTATGTATATACTCATAAATAATAACTCATAATAATGAATAACAATAACTTGAAAGAACATGAAAATTCAGTTGATAATACTTCGTTCTGGTTTTATTATTTATATGATGAAAAGAATATGTGGTGGCACAATGTAAAAACCCTTCTATGCAAATATACGTTCCTACAAGTTTGTAGAGGTTTAAAAGGAAATATCTATAGTAATTGAATATTTTGTCGAATTTGTTTTAGTCTTGGCCACCAGGCATCGCCGATTGAGGGTAAGTTAAGGTTTTCATTGTTTTAATCTGACTTTAAACTTTAAACGGGTGTTTTTCAAAACTGTGTTTTTCAAACTTTCCTCCATCCTATCTCAAGAATGGTTTGATCAAATGATTTCAAATTTTAGGGTAGATTCAGCACATATATACACACCAAATGGACTACGATCATTCCAAAATTCAAAATATTTCTACTTTTTATAACAAAAACATAACAAAAACCCATGAAGTTCAAAACTTTTTCTTCAGAGGTCTACCAAAAATCCAATTTCTGATATTTTCAAGTAAGTATTGTCCATTCTGTGCTTTTAACCTTATAGATTAAAACGCCGCTAATTTTTTTTAAATTTCAGATAAGCCAACCAGACAGAATCGTGGAGGAAGTGAGTCTATTTTTTCGAGGCGGGTGGAATTAGAGCGCTGTAACTCACGTTCTATTGGATATTTTTGGCTAAATATTTATATTAGTGCTCTTAAAATACATAAATAAAAGATAAAAAACTCAAACTTCTATCTTTTTACTGGTCTTGAAAAAATTTCTCTAAAAATGCTTAAAAAACTGGGAGTCTCATGGGTTAACTCCCTTAAACAGTTTAGATAATTTTTTCTTTATAATTCATTATGTTTATTTTGAACAGAGAAGTAAATTGTAAATTCACAAAAAAAAAGGAAACAATTTTAGTGTATATTTTTTTATAACTTAACATTTTCACTCACAATTATTTAAACAAATCGAATGATAAGAATACTATAACATTTTTCATCAAAATGCCTCACTGTGTGTTTTTATTTGTAAAAGTCTAATCGTTGGAATAAATATTTTCAATAGAAACTTTCATTTGAAAGTTAAAAAGTTTTCATATAGGTTTGTTTATATATATAGCGACTCATAGATAACTTACAATTATAGGCTTGGTACAATAAAGCAGCATGCATAGAACATTTCATTTAAACTCTATACTGGATAGTTTTTGCAGAAGTTTCAGCAAATATCGTTTTATAAAAATGCAGCCTCATATCTTTGAAGAATTCGTTATAGGAAACAGTTTTATGTTTTTGTTACTATGCTGTCTGCTTTTCCAACTACCTTACTCATTGCATTTTTTTTTTGGAAAAATGAAACATACCGTACATTTTCGAAAATAATTTGATCCAGATTTTCACCGAGAGTGCTTTCTTTTTCAAAAATTTACTCGAATTTCAAATCTCGTATATAAGCCAAAATGGAAAAAAAAAAAGAAATTCCTGTAATTTTTAGATACAATGAAAATTATTTAACGCTGAGTGGACTGAAATATCTTTTCGTGTTAAAAAGCAATGCTTCTCAAACATTCAATATTTGCGACCCACTATTCAATTATAATTTTCATCGTGCACCGCCCCCCCCTCCACCCTGCATACAAATAACGATGCATTGAAATCAATAATACTATACTTTGACTTTATACCTACAATACGACTTAAATCTTTTAAATGCCCCCGGCGTATATATACGCCTCACTCAACCGGTGTGTTAAATACCCGGACGTATATATACGCCTCACTCAACCGGTGTGTTAAATACCCGGACGTATATATACGTCTGTTTGAAGTACGATGTTTTCCATGGACTTCTATACATAAAATTATTCTGAAGACTTTGGACCTTCTAAGTGCTTGTTAAGATCTTACTTATATCAGAGGATTTCCTTATTTATTTTTTGTCTTACCTCCATTTTCCCCGCGTCTGCGTGAAAAATGGAGGCGCGAATCACGTACCTTTTAATTGGCAGTTAAGGAATTATTTATAGACTATACAAATAATCAAGATAAGTGTTATAATTTTTGAATATATTTTTTATGTATAACAAGCATATGCAGTCACTGGTAATTATTATACTTGTTCTTAACTTTTCTTTTAGCATTGTTAAATTATTTATAAAACACATTGTACAGTACTGATACATTTATATCAGCGTAAGTGTTAAGTTTATTTTTTATTATGTCAGAATGCATTTTGTTTGCTGACTTTCAGTAGCTTCGAATTTTCAATATGATCGCCCCCTCCCGTAGAGTTATCACCCTCCCCCCTCGAGGGGGCACGCCCCACAGTTTGAGAAACGCCGTGTTAAAGTATATTACAAAAAAAAAAAGCATACATTAAACAAATTTAAGTTTTTAGAGTATATTATATTGACATACATATGTGTATAAGCATGTATTTAATGAAAACCGGTCAAATATTTACGAAATTAGCTCCCTTTTATTAATTATTGTTCATAAAGTAGAGTTAATAATACCACAATCTTTACAGATTTCCGTTTTCATCCTTTGCTTCTGATCAATAGCCTTAAGAGCTCCAGTTTCATTTTAAAAGAAATAGCGGTTTGCTTTCCCCCTGAGCTTTTTACCATTGTGCTCGCAAAAAAATTCTTTTGAAATACAAAAATAATACGAACCAAACTTACAGATCTTACTCACAACTGCGATGTACTCGTCACCGAATTTCAAAGACAGCTGATAAGAGATTAGATGTTTTTATGTGCCGTTTATAAAGACAGAGGTGGAAAGTGGCTTAGATAAACAAAATTGGCTCGCGTCACAGGAAATTCCGAGGGTATTCCAACGCCAAGTTAGCTTTCTTTCTACGAAACACGTGGAACCATCTCTCTTTCACATCACACCCCTCTCAAATCTAGCCTGAGCGGCTGGTGTTTTCCGTATTTTGTTCATTCCCAGAAGGGAAATCTTTTCGTGTTAAGAGAAAAGAAATGATTGAAAATACATAGTAGTTTGGTGAGACCGTTGTATTGTTTCGTGTTAACAGATATTTCGTCTTAAGTGTGTGATGGACCTATGCGCGACCTCCTACTAATCCTCTTGGGTATTCTTTGGGGCCAGCAAAATTCACCAATCTTCTCTTAAAGAAAGAAATTTGATATGCAAATTAAGTTTATTTTCATTAGTTCTAGTTCACGAGTTAGAAGAGTTAGTGAGTTAGAAGTGAAGAAGATTAGATAGCAGAAAGTTAGAAGGTTAGAGTTTAGTTATTTAGAGGTCTCAAGAGAGATACAAGGTGAAGATTACCATAAAAGGATTAGACAGGCCATGTACAAGATTAAAGATAGGAAGTTGTGATTGATGAATTAAATTGATTAGAAGACTGCCTAAGTTCAGGTATTGTCACCTTCCTATTATGTTGATATTTAAAGTATTAAAGTGGTTAAGTGACATTAACTATATATCTACCTTGTAAAGTAATATTAAGGAGGAACTATTATTATAAAGTAGTTTAGTAAAGGTATTTTCACACAAAATTTGTGACTCTCGTCCCCTCTCTCTGTTGACTGACTGGGTCATCCTATTTATAGTGTTGCATTGATTTGTGTTTGATGTGATTAAAGTGATAAATAAAATAATTGGGAATTATCATGTCAAATAATCCTTCACTTCCTTCCACCCCCTTAGCTGGGGCACAGGTTAGACGGGAAGCAGGTTTATTACAAGTGTTTTTGCGTTAAACATCTTTCACTGTATGTTGCTGAGAAGGTCAAGCGAGCTAGATATTTTCCTATAAAATTGCTGTAAAATAATCCTCTGACGAAGGCTTTAATTCTGTTTGTGTGTGCTAATGCTATCTGAAACTAACCCTTTTTTTCATTTGTTACCCTTTGTACCATGTTTATTTTAGTCGTACTTAATGAGTCAATTTTTGTTTGTTTGTTTTGAAAATGTGAGGGAGGACAAATCCTTTTTCTCACCAAGTGATCGTGAAATTATGTTTCATGTCCCGGAGGAGAAACTCGCCACAGGAACATATGCATTCATACATCCCAATGAGTAATGTAAATTTTAAGAGATACACGGAAACTCAAGTTTTCACACTAATTTTAAAGAACTTATACGTAACCTCCTTTTTAGAATAAAAGTTTAATTCAAAATACACAAGAAGCTAAAAAATTTGAATTCCTTGAGTACTCTGGAAAAAAAAATGTTTTTCTTATATTCTGCTCCCCCCCCCCTCCCGCGAATCCGTATATGAGCCGGCCCCTTACTTTAAATTAAGAATATCAGGACATGCTCAAAAGAGTAAAATGCCAATAATAAGACTCTTTGTTTAAGGAACATATATCTTGAAAAATTCCCTATAGAGCTAAGATTTCTTTTTGGATCATTATAAAGATATTTAATTATTTTGCAGAAATACAAAAATAATTTTGTATTTAAAATTTTTTCATTCCTGTTTAATTTAAGTTGGAATTAACTTTTGAAATCTCCTAATACATACTTATGTTTAGGTACCATTTTTTGTTTTTAATAAAAAGTTTTTCTTTTGAAAATTTTTATGTTTTTTTCCTCTTTTTTATAGATAAAACTATTTTTTAAAAAGCTGTATATTACTTAGACTAAAAAAATAGGTTCATTATATGCCCAGGTATCCTGTATAGAAGTATAAAAAATTTTGAACTCTATAGTGTAATAGTTTTTTTTAAAGTGTACCTAAAAGAAAAAAGTTATGTTTTGGAGAATAAGTGAAAAAACTAAACATTTGTAAAGATTTGCTTACATTTTTATCAATTACATTTTTCATATTTCAAGGTTATATATATTAAGACAAATATATAAATTCGTATTTTAGTTTCTTACTCTTAGTACAGATAAATGAAACTCATTAAGAGCAAATTTCTTAATTAGATACATTTAAATTTTAAATTTAACTAGAAATTTAGTGAGAAGGGCTTGCTAAAAGGATTGGGAAAAATCGGCTGAAATATACACCTGTCACATAAAAGAGAGACGGACAGCTTAATATGCTGGTAAAACAAATTCTTCAATTGATTTAATGATTAAAGTTACAGCCATCGACATGTTTCATTTTCACATTAAAGTTATTTTTTTAAGAAAAACTACAACAGATATCTCGAACATCGCTTATAAAATCCCAGGAAATATTATACATTTTTTTCAGTTGTTTCCAATATCGTTAATATTTTCTTAAAAAAATATTAACGCATTTCATTTGACACACTTCTTACTTTCATAATTTTAATCCATAGTAAATTCCATAGGAAGATCTAAATCCATAAGACATCACAGCCACGTGATAATGACAACCACGTGTTTCGAGCCAATCAGTTCAAAAACTCATGTGACGTCATAGTTACACGATAAAAGCAATCATGTGTTTCCAGCTAATCAATCGATGCACATCTTTGTGTTGACAATTTTTGCTCTTTGCAGAAATTTTCTCTTTTTGTACATATTTATCAACAATAACAACTCAAATAAAATACAAATACATTTTGTTTAAAAATACACGCATATAATAAGATTTTTTCAAACCTTTTGCCTGATTATTCCGAGTTATCTCGGGTTCGTTAATTATTAATTAGTTAATTATTATCACGAGAAAACTCGGGTGAAGCAGAATTTGTCAGTACGATTTATTTTATAATGGTTTTACTCGGCCTGGAGGAAAGGAAAGGAAAAATTCAGCTTTGATTGGCAGTTTGTAAGGTTTTGTTGGTTTCGTGGATCTTTTGGCGAGACATATCACTCGTTTTCCCTGTTGTATAATACTCGTCGGCTTGTGGATTAGTAATGTCTATACAAGTACAGTTCCATCGAAAAAAAGAAAAATAATGGCGATGATGCAAGATAGAGAAAGCAATGATTTTTCAGATAGTGATTATGGTGGACAATGAAAATAGTGGAAGTGATTGTGTTCTGTATGTAGCTTGCATTTTGTACTGTAAATCAGGAGGATCACGATCCCCCAAGCAGTTTAGAATGGAACTGATTGAAAAAGTAATTTCAGAAAATCATCGTGACGAGTTTTTTGCCGCTTCAAGAAGATCCAGCATTAGTCCTTCACCACTAAAGTTAACCCCTGGGCATTTTCCAGATGTTATTCCTGCTGCTGAAAAAAAAATCTAGTCCAACGAAACAATGTACTCTGTGATCCCATAAAGAGGTAAGCTGGAAAGAATAGAGACCGAGAGAGAATACCAGAGTACAGAATGTCAGGTATCACTTTGCGTTGGCCCTTGTTTCAAAAACTATCATACAAAGACTAAAATTTAACTTTTTCCATTTGCCCGAGATAACTCGGAATAGTAAACTAATGTTAAAACTAAATGCTTTTACACCTGTAAAAAATTAAAAATTCTACTTAAAAAACAGAAAGAGAAAGAAAAGAGACCGCATACCAGTGTAAAGAATGTCAAGTATCACTTTGTGTTGCCCCTTGTTTAAAAAATTATCATACAAAGACTAAAATTTAACTTTTTCCATTTGCCCGAGATAACTCGGAATATCAAACTAATGTTAAAACTAAATGCTTTTACACCTGTAAAAAATTAAAAATTCTACTTACAACTTGCGTGTTTTGTTTTGTTTCGTTTCCTTGTATTTAATAATAAAATTAAAAAAATGTGATGATTTTTTGCAACTTTTTCAAAAAAATGTGTAAGAGAAGCACTTAAATTTAAAAAAAATTTTTCACAGCATTTAAACACTTTTTACCCATTTATAAAATTTCAAATTTTACAAATAGTTTTAGCTTTTTTAGTTATAAGTACAGTTAGTTTAATGTTTGTTTTGAAATCAATGGAGAGCACGGGTTTGTCCTTATCATGCGAACGTCATGAATTGAGACCATTCTTTGGTATGATTAAAAGAAAAAACCCATGGAAATGAACATTTGAAAAAAATCAAATTTATTCATTGATAATCAAACACATGTTATCTGCCAAAACAATCTCTCCAGAACAGCTGGGATTTAGAATGGGTGTGTAATTAGCTATTTATCTCCTAGCCATTACGTTCTGTAGAAAACCAAAGCCGCAATCAAGCAGTGCGGCAGCATTGGCGGAAATCTCCAAGCATGCGAATTCCTCTTCATCTTGATCACTCGAGTCTTGACCACTGACCACCGCAATGAAGGCGGCGAAGAGGAGAGCTGCCATAATCAGGAAGTAGGAAGAGAGCATCTGTGGGAGGAAAAAACTGCAGTTAGAAATGGTAATGAGATAAACTATCTCCCAAAGAATTGGACTTTGTAGTGTTTACAAACTGTGGAATTGATGTAGGTGTTTAGATCATAAAACGAGAACTACAGCTAAGCTGGTACCCCAATTTCCCAACATCTCACCTGATGCAGTCACACGTTTTAGGCTCTATTATTCCATAAAATGATTTTTGGTGACATTGTAGTGATGATTGTTGGCACTTTGAACACTACAGGAAGGCTACTGAAGTCAAACCTCGTAATTTTGAAAGTTAATTAAGTGACGGTGGTGATACCTGAGGCAGAACTCCACTCTTTGAACTTTCCAACTATACCAACGTGAAGACTTTGAGGTTTGACAGATTAGCTGTCATCATACGAGGTGTGACACAAAGAAAAACGAGACTGGTCCAATAAATCATTGTGCGTACAGAATCAGTTCAAAGCGTGATATTATCACCTTCAAAGCAGTTCAGAATTCATACACCTCTGCATTTGGTGCTGTCGTTGCTGGTAACACTTCTAAAACGAGGGTTTTTTACTCCTCAAGAGATTATCCGTTTTTTCTTGAATCTCTTTAACTGAGGTAAAATGGGTTTGCTTTAAGCAAGGTTTAAATGTAAGAAATAAAAAAAAGTCACTTAAGGTCAAATCAGAGGAATAAAGAGGATTCTGCATCATAGTAATGTTTTTGCTGGTCAGAAACTGCTTAACAAATAGGGCTGTGTGAACGGGTGTATTGTCTTGGTGTAACAGCCATTCATCACTCCCCATTTCTGACCTTTTTTGACGTAGTTTTTAAGTACTTCAATTTAGTTTTGTTGCTAAACAGTCTGACCACTGATGTGAGAGGAAACCCACCCGTATCACGAATTTTGGCATAGTTTTGGTCTGTAATCGCTTTCCTTGAGCTACTAGCACGTTCATCATTTTCCATATTGTTCCTTCCCCCTATTAACCGATTCTGCCATTCAAACGCATATGCACGAGACAATGTTTCATCCCAATAAGCCTTGGTTAATATTTGAAATGTTTTCGTGACTGATTTCTTAAGTTTCACACAAGAAACTTGATTTTGATTCGACAGTTTTCCGGCAGAATGCGGTTGCACGTGTTCACTCAATGACGCAGCACTACCAACTGGTATGATCGATTAAGGCGAACCTGACCACATGGATAGAGGAGATGAGTGGGATGACGTCACCAAGACAGTTATTGTCAACTCTACTCTTTTTTGAAGGTACACACTTAGTCTCGTTTTTTATTGTCATACCTTGTACAATATTATTAGGTGGGTCCTTAGTGGCATAAGGGTTCAAATACATTCTAGGACTATGAGGCCGTGACCATGGCCAGAAGGTTACAGAAGTCACTTATTAACTTCGCACTAAGAAGAAATGAAATGGCTATGGATGATGGACCTCATAAATTTGAAACATTTTCAAGTGACGCGAATAATATTTGAACTGGTATTCCACTGTATATAAATGCGAGTTCTATGAACCTCAATAGATTTAACGTATATTAGCGTAATGTTGTGGAATATAAGTTCGATGCTAAATGTTTTAACGATAAGTTTTCCATACTAAATGTCATCGGGAATCCCAGTGGCTGAGTGGTTAGTGCATCGCGCTTCCACACCACAGGTCCGAGGTTCAAACCCCGGGCTGGGAAAGGTTAACTCAGCCTTTCATCCCTTAGTGGGTCGATAAAATAAGCACCAAGCTTGCTTGATAACTTAACACTAGGGGTTTCACACACACGTCAGACTGACCACCTCACCGGAACATCTGCTCATGCACCTCAGAGCCCACGGTTACGTATACTAAGTTGGACACAGTAGGCCTTGGCCCTCATGGGCTGTTGCGCCACTGAGTTAAGTTAAATGTCATCTAATTCTTACACATAAAAAGATTGTGTGATACTGCTATGAGCAACAAGCAAACCAATACTGGCGACCTATCAGAACTGATGCAATTGATTCGAAATAGATATTTGCTTGCATTATAAAAAAAAAAAGATGTTCAATTAATGGCCTGTCATAGCATCGTTTAATGCTCCACAATAGATTTATTCTTTGCTCCACCCTCCTTTTGGAGGACCCAGATAAAATATCATTATAAATTTTCAAATTGTGATTACATTTCATTGTTAAAAAATAAAAAGGCGCTGAAAATTCTAGTACTTAAAAAAGTCGTTTGCAAGCAAAATTGGTTTCTATCGTCAAATGACGGTAATGATAATTTCCTAACAAATTACCGTCGACTAATTTCGTCAAATCAAAAGACGTTTTGCAAATGACGCAATAAGTAACCAATAATTGAAATAGTTCCCGTGTATGTTCGAACACAATAATAATAACGATGCTGTGTGATATGTGGCTAGATTTTTTGAATTTTCGAAATAGCTCGACTGAATAAAACGCAAGTACCAAAAAATAATTTTTGAAGAGTACTTATTTTCAATTATATAACCATAAATACATTTAAAACTAAATAATTACATTTACTTCATTTATTAAGTAAATCCTTTTAATAAATTAAATAAATACATTAAATAAATGAATAAATACATTGATTCATTACTTAAATAAACACATTATTTTATTAATCAAATAAAAACATTAGTTTATTAATCAAATAGTCACATTATTTTATTAATTAAATAAATACTATTTATTAATTATTAAACAAATTAAATAATTACATTTTACACCGTTGAAAAAAATATGTACGAGTAAGTAATATATTTTTGTGATGTATCGGAGCAATAAAATAAAATCTAATATTTGGCTTGTGTATTAGTATAACTGCTGAAATAAATTTAAAATGTCTTGCAAAAATTAATACATGAAAATAAATTTTATTAGTGGGATTTATGTCTCGACTTATTTATAAGTGGAAGACATTGTAATATTTTGTTATTTTTTTACTTTCTCGATTTTTTTTAATTAATATAATATTGAACAGTTTGCTATGTTAAATCATTTGGAAATTTCTTCAACACTTGCAAAAAATGGATAAAAATTAATTATTTTTATTTAGCATAAGAATTACGTTGCAAGTAAATCAAGATATCAATCATTGGCACGGCCAAGTAATTTTAGCGCGTTTTTCACATGTTGTATTTTACAATAATGCAACTAATGAACTTTTTACTAACAGAAAGTAGTGTGTACTGTACCACTCCTCTAAATACACTACTATTGAGCTGAAAAGAAATAATGATACAAATCTAAGAACTTTTTGCAAACAATAAATTTACTAGGTAAAATTTGAGAAAATTTTCTTAAAAACTAGTGAAACTCAGGAAAATTTGTAGGAAAATTCGGGAAAATTATGGGAAAATTTAAATATGATTCGGCTCATCTAGGGCACAAATGCGACCCAATGCCGAAACCCGAGGTCAATTGGTTGCTTATTGGCTGAGAAAAAGGTACGACAAAATATGGAACGAAAACGCAGACGAAATTTGCGTCCTAATAGCGTTTTTGTTCCACTACGTGAAAAACGCGCTAAAAAATATTAATTATGAATTTTTAAACAATGCAAAAAGAGGGGCAAATAATAGAGATATTCTAGTGAAAAATAAGTACTTATATATTTTTGAAAAATACCTCAAACATTTTGTCACTAAAAAAATTAATACATATAAAAAATTGTAGGTCAACAAACAAATATTTTATTTTAGTTACTTCTTATTAAATAATTACAATTAATATATAAATATGTGTATACATATGACAGAATCCCAATATCAAGTGGTAAATTAGAAAGCGATTTTCCTTTTTTCTTTCTATACATGATGTTCGACTGTTATTGTTGTTTGTTACTATTTATTCATTAACTAAATTTAATTATTCCAATACAACAGAAAAGTTTTAAAAAAAAACACACACACATTAAGTCATGTTAAGCGGGATCGACCTTTGGATTAAAAGTCCAACGTGCTATCCATTGCGCTAAAGGGACACAGCGAGTGTTTTTTCTTTTTATATATGGTGTTGGACTATTATTTTTGTTTATTACTATTTATTATTCATTAATTAAAAATATTTAATTGGTTAATATTTGAATAAACTCAAGTGTCATCCACTACAAGTTAAAAAAATGTATTTGAACTTGAGTGAATGAACAAAAAGTATTTTATCAGCAATTGAAAATTTGAATAAGATATATAAATATATATAGGGAGAGTGTGTGAACTATAGTAGGAATTGAATAAAAACTAAGCCACGCATAACACTTTATAGACATTTATGAAAAAATAAACTTCAATCGTTGAATAATTCAAAACTTTAAAAAAGTTAGGAAAATATTAATAATTAATATTTAACTCAAAATAAAAAAATGAAAAACTACTGACCTTTGTTTGAGGTATGGTACACTCGTCGAGTAAAGGCAAGTAACTGAATAAAACAGTTGCAAAAATAGCTTCTTATAAGCGTTTTCTGGTAAACAACTACCAATGCCACGTAGCAATGAAATTGCATTTTTACTATCTTTCAACCAAATTATTTACTGTCGCTTTTTCCTGTAAAATTGATTCTAGAATTTTGTCTTGTAAGTGCGTTAAATAAAGACTTTGGTAACGAACAAATAATGTAGAATTTCGAAAGTGATATTAGCAATTTGAAATTCCACAGTAAGTGCGTCGAAGCAAAATCTGCGATTCGTTGAGATTTTTATTTGAAATGATAGAATGATTTTCAGAAAATCTAGTATAAAAGTTTTTGAATAACATTTCGAAAAAGGTAGTAATAACTATAATGCTTTCTTGCATTTCTTTCTAATGCGTGATTCGCGTCTGTGAACGTTTTGTAAACTCATCAAGCAGTCACGCAATTGTCTCCCCTCCCTTGTCATTCTAGTGACTAAAAGTTATACTAGTTTAAAGGGGTAAGTATGGATTAGAGCAACGCAGTAGCGCACACAAAAAGTTTTTAAGGGGGGTCCATGGTCGAAAGTCCCCCAACTCGTATCATACTTCAAGACAACACCAATTGATTCTTCTGATTTTGTAGTTTTGGTTAACAACAAAAAGTAAAAAACAAATTATTGAATTAATAATTAGCATTAAGAAATAAAATAAATTTTTAATTATAAGTAATTAATTAAATTTTACTTTATATATAGGATTATCATCAATCGAAAAAACTTAAGGGCTATGGGGGGGGTCAAGACCCCTAGTACACCCCCTTGTGTGCACCATTAGAGCAGCAATTCTCAAAATGTAGAGTGCCTTCTAGGGGGGGGAGGGCGTCATAGCCCTATGTGGGGGAGCGAGCAGATCGAAAAGTTGAAAATAAAAAGTTATTTAAAAAAATTATTAATTTACTGAAAGGAAACAACACACAAAATGCCTTCTGACATAATAAAAAATAAAATATACATATACAAGTACACTCATATAATATAAATGTATCAGTACTGCCCAATGTATTTGATAATTAATTGAATAATACTAAATTAAGAACAAAAGCTTAGTAATTGCTAGTGACTGCCATGAACTGTCCTTGCAGAGAGAAGTTTTACAAAGGAAGGTTTAATACTAGAGATTGAACTCTAAGTCTGATAGGTTGCCCAGTCAGTTGCGCAGATGACCGCGAGAATTCCAGATGTGATGGATAGAAAGCGAGACGACTATTTTTCTAATGACATTTGTATTTTTAGAAATGGATTATTGAGAAAATAAATATTTAGTTTAATCAAAAACTATTTTGCAATCTTTTCTCCAATTTAAAAATGAGAAAGGAAAAGTAACATAATACTTATCCCATTACTTTAAATTAACTTAAATTACTTAACTTATCTATACATATTACTTAAATGTAACATAAACAAAATTTAATACTTAGCTTGCTGATTTGTTCGGTTTATAATCAAGGTCGTATTGTAGCTTTAGCGCGCACATCAAAGAACATTATAATTTCATTCCTTACATTGTTATGTATGGGGGGGGGGAGATGATGAAGAATGCCCAAATAAACCGAGCTCACCCGAAGAAGGTTTAGAGCTACAATCCGATTCCTCGGGAAACAACCACTCTCATGTCCAGTTTATTGTAAAAAATCAAAGTTTACATTTTATACAATTTTACAACTTTCTTACAAATACATAAAAAAATAATAAAGTTATACAAAACAAATGCACCATAAAAAACAAAAAAGAAAGAAAAAGACAGGAAGTATAAATAATAATAATATTAAGAAAAAAATGTTTCTTTGCAATCAAATTTTCAGTTAACGTCACCACTTCCTGTTGATATCCCCCCTTTATTTGGTCCTTCAGTTTTAAGAAAAAGAAATGATTCACAGCACCGGAAGGAAGATTGCATTTTTTGAGATCCCTCCCTCATTTTTTTTTTTTTTTTAAAGAAACATAGAGGAAGAAAGCAGCAGTGAAGAATAAATAAATAAATAAAGAGAGAAAAAAGGGGGTAAGAGGGGGGGATTATGGAATTTTACTAAAGAGATATTTTTTTTTTTTTGCTAAAAAAAAAGAAAATACTAATATTGTAAAACAAGAGTTAAACTAGGAAGCTGCAAAATATTGTGTGAGAAATATAAATACGGTTTAAAGAATAATAAGAAAAGAAAGACAAGTAACATTTGGGGAAGAGGAGAAAAAAACCCCTCTTGTGTGTGACCACGTTAGAATACCGACCAATCCCACCAAAGGAATTTGATCCTGGATTGTAGATGCAATTTTAATACATGATTTAGTTTAGAGTGAATGGAAGGATTTTTAGGGGGGGGGAGCGCAATGACAATCATGATTGAAAATTAGGTCACAAACATTGAAAGTTTGGGAAGCACTGAATTAGTGTACTGATTTGATCAAAGGCCATTATACAGAAATATGAAGCTATTCTTTATACATACAATTAGACAACTAAATTCCCATGTAATTAAAGGATTCTAAGACTTAAATTCCTCTCAGGTCAACTGAACATGCTAGAATATTTTGTGAGCTGAAACCTACAATTAGTCGCGAAATTCGGTTGCCATAGACAGGGTCGTCTCAAGACTTCTTAATGCTCTGGGCCCTTACACAAATGATTATATGATCATTTGTGTAAGGATCATAGACCTCACATATGATCATTAAAAGAACTTGTATATTGTGAAATACTTGTACAAACAATAACCTGAAACAAATAAATGTGTATGACTTACAATCGCACTAACTAGGTTGACCTACTCCCACCTTTTGACAGAATAAGTACTGATGATGTGTAGTGGTAGGCCTAGGCCTATACATGGACGATGGTCATCACGCGTAGCCAGTTGACATATGGCCCGGAATTCCCAGTTTTTCCGAGAAAACATCCGGAAAAAACATTTGACCGTTGAAATTATTCGAATCATTATCCTATTAAGGCTGAGTTGATAATGAGACTAGGCCCATATTAGGGCCCATGCCTTAAGACGTCTCTAGTCTTAGATAAATCATGAATTTGTTTTCAGTCGGAATATTTTTAGTCAGGGTGTTGGACTTTCGACACTACTTTAGTTAACAGTTTAATGTAACCCCAAAATTCTTCCATCTCCAAATCTTGAAATGAGAACTTAAAATTTTGTATTATTAATAAGGTAGTTTTATAATTTCAGAAGCTATGGTTTGATTAATAATCTCTTTCAATCATTCAAATCTGGTTAACTTAAGGTACCTGAATACCCACTAAAACTGTGACATTTGCCAAAAATTGACAATTTTTTTTATTATTTTATTTTATAGACCACATCTTATTAGCTTTATAAAAATGCCATGTTTATGAGTTCCATTCATTAGAAAAAAAACTATAAGTGTTTTAGTAAGGGCAAATGCCATTACTTTAAGCAAGATGTAATACTTGAAAACACAATTTACTCGAAATGTGTTTTATTGAAAATGCTCAAATGGGGGGGGGGGGGAGACCAGCGATTTCTCAAAAATTTTCGAAAACAATGAAAGGGAAATTTTTTGTGTATGTTCTGTATAATAGTAGAAGTGTTTTAACCTTCAGATTTGTTAATCACCGTTTTATCACAAAATTTACAGTTCCTTATGTTAATATAATCACTGTTTTTTTAATCAATTTCTTATAACAACTAAAATAAAATGCTTTAGTTTTTGTAAAAATTAAAATATCTCTTATCCTAAAGGTCGCTTCAAAAATGAATAACATAGCAACACTTCAGAATTGAAAAATTGAAAATCTATTCATAAACTTTTGGTACATATCGAGCCACGTTTATGTTATTTTTTGTCAATTTTTAACCATTTTTCCCATTTGCGTAATAATAATTTATTTTTCTCTTTTTAATTTTAGCATATTTTTCATAAAATGTACTAAACAAATCTAAAAAAAAAAAAAAATCCCCATGTATCTCCATTTTTTTTAAAAAAAGTTGTCGCAAGTAGTCGGATACCTGAAAATGATCAACGCAGTTTCCACGCCCTCCATCGTTTTCAAAGTACACCGCGCGAAGGGGGACTTTGGACCAATAGAAGAATGGTTTCACAGAATACGTTCAAACAGAAGTGACTATACATCACGTGTCACTTTCGTGGGCGGGACGTATTCCACCTTTAAAGAGACTCTGTAATCGCGAAAAAAGACAGGGAGAGACACCAACGCAGATACATGACATGACTCCAACAGGCTCCCCAATTCCAACTAGCAGCTGTGCCCCAGCATTTTTCCAGCTCGTTTTAACGTAGTGTTCATCCGGAGTACCAGCAGAGAACTCAACATCACTGCCTGGAATAAAGCATTATCGTCCCGGTTTAACCACCACGGCAATAGTCTCCCCCATTATTCAAACACTTGTCGTACCATTTTACCAATTTACCAATTCCTTCTGAACAAAAAGCGGCTGCCTGTGACTTAAATCAATGTGTCACAGCGTTTTTAAGTTCCTCATCGCCAGAAAAATGCTGTACTCGCTAGCCACTTCTTCATTGCAGTGATTAGATGGTAATCGGATGAGATCAATACTCATTACAGGCAGCGTTCCACTTCGTGATTCCTCGTGGATGCTTATTCTTCCATCCTAGAAAAGGCATATCCATTGACGCACTACACCTTCACTCAAAATGTTTGGCCCTTATATGGAACACAACTCCCGATGGATATCCGCTGCTGACAGTTTTTTTGACCCAAAGAAATCTTATCCCTCTTAGCACCTCGCATCTCACGGGATTTTCTATGGAGGCGCACATTTTGTTACATTATAATTAGCAAGCTCTTGGCCCTACGACATTCTCATTCACCGACTGTAAGCTTACTGAATCAAAAATTGCTCGTGCATTCGATTGAGGGCTCTCCAAACCGTACTCCAGCGCCACGCCCAAACGGTGGTTAGTTTCCGAATTGACCTCGCATTATCCATATCCACACTAAAAACCATGCTCAATCGTGGTACTGATTTCGTTTTCTGGTATTATGAACGAGCCAACGTGTTCTACTTTCTCTCCGTCACCCATCCGGTATAATGATTAATGACACTAACTGCTATGCTGTAGGGCTTAGGTTCGTATCTCCGAGAAGGCATGGATATTTGTAGATGTACAGTACGCTTGAGGTATAGGGGTACTCTAAATAGCCGTCGAGCCACAAGGCCTCTTGTGAGATTGGTGGAAGGCCTCAGACCACCCCAAGGGTGTTCTCCCTTAAAATTGAGGTGGAACCAAGCTAAACCGTACTGTCATTTGTACTCAAAATGCTCAAGCTACGGCTAACGACAGGTGTAGAACTAGCCCCCTACCACGATGAATTTCGCGGGCCTTGATCTGTTGTTACTGTGTTGATCAGGTGGCATTTGTGACAACAACACTTTCTCTCAAATTTATGTTTTGATGCTAATCCCTCTGTAAAGTGTGTGAATCGCGATTTGTCAGAAAATATCACATCCTTCTAATGATTGTCTTTGTAGTTCCAATATTTTTGAAACTGTCGTAAACGGACACAATACATTTATACGCAAACAGCTCGACGTTTGGCATATAGGTCACTTCTTCTGAGTTTTCTGTAAATATTTTACCTTGAAATAATTGTTTCCTTAGTTGTAGCAAACTCCAAAGCAACTCTCTAAAAGCAAACTTTTGAACCCAAATCCAGGGCAAGGTATGGAAAGCTATGGAAAAAATTTGATGTAGTCAGCTAACCTTGCTTTTTGTCGACATGATACAATTTGTAAACGGATGCTCTTGATGGCTTGGCACCATTTCCCCAATTTGGAAATTGCCCACTGTACAATATCTGTGACGGATCTATACGCGTCCTACAATTAACCTCTTGGGAAATCTTTGGGCTATGAAAATCAACAACCCTATTCTGAAGAAGAAACCTTGATATGCAGATTAAGAGTTTATAATATATAGTTCAGGTTCGCTTGCTAAAAAAAGTTAGTTAAAGTAAGATGTAAGCTGGAGAGATAAGAGTTTTGCTAATTTAATGTAAGTTAGAATTATAAAGAGATAGATAGTTATATATAGTGGAAAATTGCTATTTAATAGAAGTTATCAAGAGATCGAAGGATTACGTATTAGAAAATAAGAAAACTATCTACACAATTCAGGTATTAGTCGTATTTATAGCGTATTTTGATATTTAAATCATTAAAGAGGTTTAAGTGGCAATTAGTCACATATTTACCGTTTGAAACAAATATTAAAGTAGAAGATTGATTAATAAAAAGTGGATCACAATTGATTAGAAGCATTCTCCGAACACGCGACTCTCTTCACTTATCCTCTGCTCGCTAATTGGAAACATCTTATTTATTCTGATTAGTTAATTTGTTTTTGAGTTAATTAGAGTGCTGAATAAATAATCAGAAATTATCATGTGGAATCGTTCTTCACTTCCTCCCACGCCTTTATCCGGGTCGCAGGGTGAACGGAGGATGTTACATATCTACTACACAAAGTATTTCTGTCTGTGAACAGTCCACTCTTTAAAACTGTCAATTTGAACTATAATCAATACTATTATAACTCCCGAAATACGCCTAATCACACAAACAGTAAAATACTTTACTTGCAGTAATACCAGAATATTTTCGCATCGGTTTTTGTATATCACTGACAAAAACTTGAAACATTAATATCAACGGTTGATGTCAATAGATATTCAGCGTATCAGTAATTCCACATCTTTTTGTTATCTCCAAATCATTTATTTCTCCAGTAATCGTAATGTAAGCAAATTAGAAAAAATTCTCATTTTATTTGTGAAATCTTATCTAGTTTGTGTTGGTAGGTATGTTTTAATTACGTTATAAATTTTATGAACCACACATTGAAAGAAATCTAAAAATGGATATTACTATTCTAAATGGGAAAACCTTTAATATAAAAATGAAATGCATCAAACATTCTATTAAACTATTATAAGTCTAATCTAAAGCAAAACAGAGGGCAGAAAAATAGCACTGTTTAAAAGAGCCGTAATAATACATAGACATAATAACAAGTGTTCTTAGATTTTTGACTCAAATAACAGGGTTAAAAAAAGCTTAAGGCAGTCAAAATTCCCCTTCATCCTCCATTATTACTGGGATAAAACAAAATATAGAAGATAAAATACAATTAAAATTAATAGTAAGAAATTTTGAATACTAAATTTAACGTAAAAATTTAAGTTACATATTCTTAATAAACATATGTTAGACACATGTGTCTTTTCAGAAATTTCAAATATTATTATATTACATTTTATGTTTTAAAGAGAATTTTTCGATTTTTTATTTCCGAGCTGCTTATATGCTTTTCTCCAATTCGTTTAAATAACTTTTCGGTACCTATATCAAAGACTTAAAATCTGCTTTAAAATTAAAAACAACTCAACCCAAAGAATTTAACTGCTAAGTTTACACAATTGTGCTTAAGTTCAGCAACAATAAAAAAAGAGAAAACATAGTACAAGTTTATCAATGACGAATCTATTTATGTTTTTCTTTACTATTTTTTTTTGTTACAGATTCTGAATTTAAATGAAAAACAAATAATGGATCATCATTGATTCAGCATTCTTTTGGAGTATAACTTTAAATAATGTATTTTGTTTGTCGAAACAAAGTTTGCATAATCAAAATTAAATTACAAATTTCTGATTTTGGTAAAACAAACATGATAAAATTGCTTTTTACTTTATGTTAATATGCATAGAAATGG
>BMAO01001303.1:0-104531 GCA_019973975.1 Trichonephila clavata
TATTTCATTTTAATTAAGAAATGTCGTCATCTGCTTCGCCTGCAAAATTAAATTCATGAGATTATAAACCTAAGTTTTCTTCAGGTCTGCATGCCTTCATAGGACAATGGTTAGCGTAACTGAAAAACTATTGTCCTATGGAGACATTTTGTTCTGGGGCTGTGAGTTTGAATCTGGATTTATTATTTTTTTTTTATTTGAGCGTTATTTTTTCAATCATTTTAAAATCTAATAATTAGTGTATAGTTTAACCAATAGGTGCGCCATGAGCACTTTAAACATTTCAATAAACTTTTTTTACACATTTAAAAAACAACTCAACTTAGCAGCAGGAGGGAAACAACTCAACAGCAGGTGAAAACAACTCAACTCCCCTATCAACTCGAAAACCAAAACCATAGCAGGAGGGAAACAACTCAACTCCACGCAGCATCCACTTAGTATATAGTTTAACCAATAGGTGGCGCCATGAGCACTTTAAACATTTCAATAAACTTTTTTACACATTTAAAAAACAACTCAACTTAGCAGCAGGAGGGAAACAACTCAACTCCACGCAGCATCCACAGGAGGAAAACAACTCAACTCCCCCATCAACTCGAAACCAAAACATAGCAGGAGGGAAACAACTCAACTCCACGCAGCATCCACATGAGGAAAACAACTCAACTCTGCGCCTGCGCCTGTGCCTGCGCCTGCGCCTGTGCCTGCGCCTTTACCGCAGAACCGGCTTTTCTTACCTACTAGCGCCTGTGCCTTCGCCTGCGCCTGCGCCTGTGCCTGCGCCTTTACCGCAGAACCGGCTTTTCTTACCTACTCACGTGCAACTACAATCTGCAGGGAAAATGTCTAAAGTAAAAACCGAATAGCGAACCAACACCAAGTTTCTTGTGAAGTTATAGAAATCAACAAAGGAAACATTTCAAATGTTAACCGGGGCTTATGGAGATAAAACTTTGTCTCGTGTACGTGTGTTTGAATGGCACATAAGTGGTTTTCAGGTGGTAGGGACATTGTGGAAGGGCTTGAGGGTGCTGGGTGCCCAAGGTCTGCGGTTACAGACAGAAACATTGCCAAAGTTTGTGATGTGATCGAGCGGGACTGAAAATAAATTGTTCGTGCAGTGTCGGAGTTGGTTAACTTGGATAAGGAAGCTGTTAAACGCATTTTAACTGACGAATTACACATGAAGAAGATTTGTGAGAAATTGTTCCAAAAGTTCTGTTCGATGACCAAAAACAGTGCCGCAAAGACGTGTGTGGGGATATGTTAGGACGCATTGCAAACGAGCCAAATCTGGTGAAATCGATTGTAACATGTGATGAGACATGGATTCTTACCAATGACCCAGAAAGTATGCACCAGTCGATGCAGTGGAAGTTTGTAGGAGCCCCAAGACCGAAAAAAGTAAGCATGTCAAAAACAAGATTCAAGACAATGTTAATCGTCTTCTTCGACAATAATGAATTGTAATGATTGAGTGGCAGTTGTCAGACTGTTGATCAACACTACTACATTGAAGTACTAAAAACACTTCATAAAAAATTAGGTAAAAAAATTTTAAAAATTTAATTAATTAAAAAAATTTAAACACCTATCGGTGTTTTAAATTTTTTTCTTTATCTTACGAAAACTTCAGTGACTTATCGATGCTAAACTAGCAAACCTTTTCTTATTTTGTTTAATTTTCTGGATTTTATAAATTTTTTATGTTTTTACAGACATTTTCGCCCACCCGGTACAATAAAGCTTATATGTTTGTAGTATTTCCACATTAACATGTATATACTATTATATATATATATATATTCACAAAAATCTATTAATTATGTTCTTTATTTTTATTACTAATTTTATTTCATTCATTATTTTATCAAACTTATACTTATTAGATAAATGCTTATTTTTTATCATTTAAATTAAAGAAAAGTTATGTGAAGTGCTTCAATAATAATATATTTTATATACAAACACATTTAAATTTGAATCAAAATATCAATATTTAATTTTAAAGTTATTTATACATTATACATTTATTTCAATAAAAAATAACACTATCAATACCAAGTTATTTGCTTCAAATTAAACGAGTAACTTGAATTTTAAGGGAAGCACAAATCTATTCTAGAGGTTCATTAATGCTTCATAAAACTAAATATTCAGGAAATATTATTAAATCTAAATTTAAAATTTTCAGTCACTCTTAATTTGAAATCTGTCCTTTAAAACTAAACCAAATTTAAAATTTAACAAATCATATTCCCATTCTAATAAATTCACATCCGAAACAAAAATTTATTTCCAGGAAGACTTTAAAATGAAATTCAGGGATCAAAGTTTCTCATCATAATTTCGTCAAATTGAGAATGGAATTTGAAAGAAAGTCAATCATGTCTACTCGATGATTTTGAATGCATGAGAAAATTTCTCTCATGTATTACACATTTCCTCCTTCTGTTCTTTTTTACTATTGAATCAAACTGTATCAATTTTGATAATGTTAATCTAACATACTCTTGTATTTTCTTCAGAGAAAGAGGACATATGAAAATCTCAATTTTAAGTTTCTTGAATAAGAATATGTAGGTATAAAGCATATTTGCCGACTCAACCTCTATACAATAAGGATCATCTTATTTTCAACATAGTTTTACTGTGTGTGTTATGTTACTCATATTTTATCAGCAGTATTTAAATATATTCCAAAATTATATTAATTTCCCAGAGGTAATATATTTTCCAGAATTCGTATTTTGTCTGATTACTTATTTTAATTTTTATCGACATTAACGACTATCCCTGACTTTAATATTATTGAACATATTTGGGATGAGACTAGCAAGACACAAACTTATAGACATGTTAAACAATATTCGAATGTGAAGGAAATTAAAAGAACCATCATCCATTATTGCGAAAATATATCTCAAAGTTTGTTCAAAATTTCCATAACAGCTTGCCAAAGAAAATGATAAAAGACCTGGAGAATTTTGGGGTAGTTATACCAGAAATTAATTTTATTTTAAAATACACATAACTAAGCCTTTTTTTACATTGTAGTTTATTCACCTAGATTTGCTTCTATCATTTTTTTCCATTATAAATTTATTTTCATACTTCATTCAATTTTCTGTACTCAGGAATTCTGTTTTTACGATAGACATGGACAACAAAAAAGAACACATTGTGTTTACTGAGAAGAATCACACTTCTACCTACAACATCACAATGGTCGGATTCGAGTTTGGAGACACCGTAGTGAGAGGCTGATGAACAGTTACGTCATGCATTGCCACACTGGTCCTGCAACCGGTATTAAGGTTTGGGGGGGGGGGATATTGGATTTCACTGCCGCACCCTTCTAGTTCGCATTGCCGGTACACTGAACAGCCACCGCTACATCTCTGAGATGTTGGAGCCCGTGGTCCTCCCATACATTCTGCGCTTGCCATTAGCCATATTCTAACAGGATAATACATGACCACACGTGACACGCAATTTTCAAGAATTCTTCCTTACCCATCAGATTGAATTATTTCCTTGGCCTGCTTGTTCTCCCAATCTATCGCCAATCGAAAACGTGTGGTCCATGCTTGCACAACGACTGGCACAGGACACACCACCCCCTGCTACACCAGATCAACTTTGGCAATATGGAAAGCCCCATGGACTGCTGTACCCCAAGGATACATCCAAAGCCCCTTTTGGTTCTATGCCTAGGCGTGTGGCAGTGGTTATAGCCAACAATGGCGGCTACACTAACTACAGATTTTGTCACCATCCACAAGCCACAAAAGGCTGTAATTTTAATTGTTCGATCTTTGTACAACATGTTATCTGCTAAATGAATTTTGCGGTAATATCTCTGGGCTTTCTTGGTGTTGCATTTTGTGTAGCAAGCAGTGTAAGTAAGAAACGAACAACAGTTATTCAAGTCTCTTAAAGATAGTTCATTAAAATTTTTAATATCTGTCTTATTTCTTTTGATAGCAACAATTATCATGAATCTTTAAAGGCTAAAAAAACTGGTTTCTTCACTTTTACAGTATTGTCAGTTTCATAACTAAAATTTGTAATACGGTTAGTACTTTTTTTAATTATCTCAATCACATCGAATAACTTATCTGTTGTTTTTGAAATTATATTGAATCAAAACCAAAAATATTAATTTTCTTACAAACTATTAATGAATTTAAATTAGCTATTAATTGCATTAAATTATTACTAATAGTTAAATTAAAAATAATATTGACAGAAAAATTGATGGTAAAACATTGCTGTCGGTTTCTGAGAAAAACGAAATAATATTAAATTTAAAAACACTCGCGCTGATCGACTAGAGACAAAAAAATCCGCTTCAAGCTGTGTTAAAAAATGAGTTACTGAAGGGTTAAAATGATAAATATTTTCTTAGAAGAATGTTTTAGCTGACTATTGTAAATTAGAACTCATCACAAAGATGATTCGAAATACGTTTAAGGTCTAGATAATACTTAGTGACAGATATTAATCATCATCAATCATTTTTATTGAGAAGGACAATACCTCATCAAATGAATGGATATTGAGGTAAACAATGACTGGTTTACTACCCTATGTATGTATATGCCAAATTTAGTAATAATAGGCTGCAGATCAAAACAGGCATTTATTTGGTTTCCTTATAATGCTGATAATGTTCGAAATATTCGCTTAGCGTTAAATTTGAAGTATTACAAAGGAAAGATCAACACACTTAAGATACGTTTATATAGTTAAGTACACTTCTATTTTTAAAAAGTATCATGATATTACAAAATATTACAGCATACTTTACAAAGGTATTGAAAAAAAATAATTTGCAACAGTAAGAAATGCTCACTTATTAATCTATTCAACATACCGATTGGTAAGTTTTGCTATATTCTGATAAGTAAGATCAAAATAATTTTCTTTTAGTAATTTACTAAAATAAAGTTTTGTGTATAAGATATTTTTCATGTATCAAGAGATCTTTAGAAAGCAACACTAGAATGTAAGAAGCAAAAATTATTATTATTGAAGTAAATAATTTTTTTCTCTATTAGTTTTTGTATTATATATATAACTAAAAAGTTCGATAATTTTTAAAGAATGATGATATGGAAAACTTTGTTTCTGATCAATTAATTGATCGATTGAATGTTAACGTCACACATTAAATCTGTACAAGAGCTATCTTTTGTTTTCAAGGTTATTGAAGCTAACGTAAAAATAAAAAGTAACTTTTATTCATAGAAAATTTCAAACCTTTTACAAAAGTTTGAACTTTCTGTTTGAAAATCAAATTCGCACGGATTATTCTGAATTTCACCAAATACGCCAAATAAAATGTTTTATAGTAAATTATTTACTTGAAGATTATTAGATACATTTTTTTAAAAAATTCTTGTGACATTTGTAATGGTATAATAATAAAATAAATACATCGAATTTCATAAAAGTTGTTAAAAAATTCTAAAAAAAGAGTTTTGAACATCAATCCATTTGACAGACTGAACACTAGAAAAAAATTACTTCATTAGTATATTTTTCGTATTTAACGAGTGAACTATGTCATCTCTATTGATTTCTTAATACAAAATAATTTGCTCTGAAGAAATAAGCAATTTAATATTGCTACAAGTTTTATAAATGCGTGCAATTATTCTTAATCGAATTAATTTCAAGATCATATGTACTGCAAATTTTTAATGATCTTAAAAGGAAATCAAAATCATATATTACTTCAGTGGATATATTTCAAATCAAATTTAATTTATACTTTTCAAGTTGTTTTTTTTGTTTTTTTTTTTTTGAAAAAATTATTCATTTGTGTTGAAATGAACTACAAATATTTAGGAGCAGTGTGAAAAATAACAGAATTTTCAGCAAAATATTATGGTTTAAAAAACTAAAAAACACCCTTTTATAGTTAATCGAACTAAGTTGTAATTATTTTTTATTCGCCAAAACTGGAAATGAGATCTGAAATTAGTCGCCAAATGCGGGATGGGATCTGAAAATGAGAAGTCGTTAATCCTGAGGATCCTGATCAGGACAATGGAACAAAAATATTAAATTATTGTATTGTCATCGGTCCTGGACAAGTGACCAAAATTTCGAATTAATCTGACCTTTTAAAGCTGGTAAAAATTGAGTTCAAAGATTCCGTTACATACAAATAAAGCTTATAAAAGTTTGTGAAAAAGAAAAATGTTCTTGAGCATATATTTAAACTAAATTTTGATCTTTAAGGAAACAAATTACAAAATTTGCATTATTTTTATAATAAAAGAAACAATCGCTTAAAAGGAAAAGAAAACAATGTAGGGTAAATTTATTAATTAAATTTTAAATAAGACAATTTTTAAGCAAAATATAAAATTTTAATTTTAGTTATAATTGTCTAAATTAAATGTATGATAAAAAAATTAATAAAAGTTAAGTTGATAGGTATAAGTGCACAAATATTTTTTATATATATAAATTAATATTTATTTCACACAAACACAATTGGATTTCTTAGCTTATATGAAACTTTGGGGGGAGGGGAATAACTGTTAACTAAGTAGAAATAACAGTATTTATATATTTGAATTTCATAAATGAGATTCTATCTAAAAGATATATTCAGAACAGATTAGTACACAACATAGAATGTGACAAAAATGGTTTCTCACGAAGGGGTTAATTATAAATTTAACTGGAAATAATTATGCACTGATAATTTCAGAATAACTAAATATTTTAAGATTCCTTTTTCAGGAACAATTCTAATGCAGTATAATGCTTCTTAAATGAAAGTCAGTCATACACATAATGGCTATCATTTATTGTTATATAATGGCTATCATTTTGTGTTATTTTTCCTAAATAAATGATGAAAATGAAAAGGCCTTCAAATCAGTTGACTTACTTTTGACCAAATCACCTTCAATAACATCAATTGAAGTGGATTCATTTGAACCAGTGTTATGAGCAGTGCAAATTTAAAATAATTTTGAAAATATTTATAGGAACATGATCAACTCGGTGACTAATTTAAATAATTATTACTACAACTGAGATGAGTTTTCATACTGGAAATCAAACTTTCTGCACACTTTTAAATATTTTTAAGAAAATTAAATATTTTTAACAGAATAATGTAATCTAAATTTCATGTTGTTTGTGATTGTCTTTTTATGTTTTAAAAGAAACTATCATACACATTTTTAGGGAAAAAAGGAGGATGCTGAGAAAAATTAACTCTGAAGTCATATTCTTTTACAAATCAAAGTTTTAATAGATAGAAATAAAAACAATGTTACTGTGTGCGTGTGTTAACTTATTATAAATTTGTATTTAAAGTAAAGTGTAGTGCGGATCATAATCTAGAAAATGAAATTGAAAAATATTAAATTATTAAATAAAATATACTTTAATAAATGAAGGAACTGGGCTCAACATGATTTTCCTGTCTTCAATCAGAGAAAGACAGTCCGATCTGGACAAAACAATCCGTGATATCAGAAATCACTAGCTCTATTCAGAAATATATTCGAGTGATACCAGCTCTTGGAGATGAACTAGGTCTGCAATGGTAAATATATCAATCCGCAGCCCATTGGATAAAAAAAAATTCAGAAATAGGAAAATAAAACTTTTCGCATGGTCTGATATTGATTTAGTGGCTGTTATTGTCGAGAAGCAACTCTATGGCACAGACTGCAATTATTTTAAATCACTGCCAAGTGACGTAATCATACATGAGATGCACCTCACTCGCCAAACTTCCCCACCACCCCAACGCAAGGATTTTAAGTGCATCAGTCATTTTACACAGTAGATTTTTACTTATATCAGGATTCGAATCTATGACTCAACTGCAACACTTTCGACCAGGAGCATAACCATTTGACTACTTCCACCAATATTTTTAGAAAGTTGATTATTGCTGTCACACTAATTACAATAACAGAACTTAAGTTTGTAATAAATGGAATAAGACTGAAGATTATATCAGAATTTTATCAGAGACTTATTTATAAATTTAAATATAGTTGATTAAATGGCTTATTAAAAGCCTCGAAAGATGCCAATTACTTTTAAATTGTTGTTTTATTATTAAAAAAATAATAGAAAATACAAAGATACAAAACAAATCAATGATAAATTTATTAAAATCATTTAGAAATATGTAGTTGAATCTATTCTTGCTTTTTCAATTCCTACTATTAGCTAACTCTCTCCCTATATAAATATATATATATAAAGGAAACTTTTAAACTTGTAGTGGATAACACTTGTGATGTTAATATAGTTTTTCCAAATATTAGTTCATTAAATTCATTAATTATGGATTAATTAATTAAATTAATTACCGGTTTTCGATGCCAACTTAGACTGGTTTCCGTTGTTGTAACTGTTAAAATAATGACAAAATTTAGCGTCGAAAACCGGTTTTTCAGCCAAACTGGCAAAACCGGGTGTGCATTGTTACAACAATGCAGACAATACATGCTCTTTTTTTCAATTCCTACTATAAGTTCACTCTCACTCTATATATATATATATATATATATATATATACATCTTGCTCAAATTTTCAATTGTTAATAAAATACTTTCTATTCATCCATTCAAAGCAGAAATTGGCATCAGATTTTTTTATATTATTTGTTGTTATTTAAATAATATCTCAAAAGTACATTAAGTTGGAGAATAAAGCTTTCTAATTAATTATCCTCTGATCCCTTAATGTTATTAAAATAGAATTAGTTTAGCTTCAAGTAACCTCGTCATAAGGCTCAGTAATTTAAAAATTAATAGAATAATTCGATAATATCAACGTCACTTAAATGAATGGATGCTTTTAATTACTTTATGTGCTCCAAATTAAATTGTTAACAGTTGAATGAATCATCTAGCTTATCCATCTTCAAGCAAACAGGTGTTGCTATAGAACTAATTACTTCGTCGTCCAAATAAAGCAGACAAAATCCTGGAAATAATAGGAGAAATAAAGGATTACTTTTATCTCAGACTAATTCAATAAGAAATCCAATGTGTGCAATGTCATTCTGGAATTTTGGTAACTAGCTTTTCATCCATCATCGTTACAAGTATTGTTTTCCGGAAGTTAATTATATTAATTGCTCTTACACATTGAAAGCCCGACTGATATGATTTAAATTTAATTTACATTACGCTTCAAACATAATAATGAGATTCCAATCAAAAATGTATTGTCCGTTGAAGCATTTATATGGTGTGTGTGATATTCAGTTGAAATAAAATTTATTCCCACACGTTTTGGTGTGGTATATGTATATCAGAAATATCATCAGTAATATATTCTAATACGAAACAAAATTTTGTAAGGAATGAATAATACATGTTTGTTTTTGAAAAAAGAAATAAGTATATTCAATATGTACGTATCACCAATATGTAAAACTTTATATTTTAATTTGCAGAAATGAATTTAAATATACAATTATCAATCTAATTTAAGTATGAAGCTAACGCTCAAGGAATCCCTCACTAATTTCCAATTTTAAAAGAAGAAATCTAAATAATTATTAATAAAAATCTATAAAATGTTTGTCACTCATTTTTTAGAGAAATAAGTCTAGATTAGGGGTCGGCAACCTTTTAGCTGTGATGTACCAATGGGATTCAGCGTGCCACACATTTGGACATTTTTTAAACAATTCGATTCCCGTGGTAATGCATACAGAATTAGAGAATAGAGGTCAATAATTTAGATATTTAGAGTTTAATTATGTATTGATTTTGCATCATTTAAAAATATTTCTAAACATAAAAATAAACGTCATGAAAAAAAATTCTTCAACAAAAGTAAAAAATTTAAATTGTAGACATATGATATGTATTTTTAAACATATTTATTAAAATACCAAACAAACAACGTAAAGTATAAATATATTTCCCTTCATTGCAGTTAAATAAAAATTTTAATGAAAACCTAATGTGTCTGCTTTGCACCACTCTACTTTCATATCGCAGAATGAGGGGGGGGGGGTGTATGACTTTCAATTTGACACGCTTCTGAATATTCAATTGTTAAACAATTTCTAGGCGGACTCGAAATATTTTTCACATGTGGGAAGATTCTTTACTTTGATATGTAGAACCAAAAGCGAAAAGCAGAGTACACGCAATTTTCTCTCTTCAACAGCAATGGTCTTCAATAATTTACAAAGTAGCTGTAAATTTATATTTAGAGTTAGTTCTTTCAGATTTTTTTTCATAATTTCGTACAAGTCCATAATTTTGAAAATGTTTGTCAAATTAGGTCCACTAGAAATTTATCAACTTTCATCCACAGAAAAATTGACAAATTTATAGAGTAGTGCAGAGTTCCCATGAGAATTGTACCGCGTGCCACATGTGGCACGCATGCTATAGGTTACCACCCCTGGTCTAGATTGTCTAAAAATAGTAGATTCAGCGTTTCATTGAGAAACTATGGAAATTCAATATTCAAGCAAGTGCCTATATTAGAAAATTTTCGTTCTTGGTATATATAGTTTCAATAAAAATTCAAAGAGTCATTTTATCCCTTAAATAAGTAATCATATATAATCTTTAGAAAATGAATTTCTTATTTAAAAATTAGTTCCAGGTAATGTCTATATGGTAATAATTTAAATGAAGAACTTTAAATTTAAATATGGATTCTTTTTTTGTGGAAGGTGAAAATATTGCAATATTTTTATGAAATAAATGCTTTTATTTAACTGTATTGTCTTAATTTCTTTATTTTAAAATTACTCTTTGTTTGTGTATGATGTAGGATAGTGGTTACACAAAGTTGCTCCACGTATTCAAATCGCTGAATCAATTCAGACTTTTACCAAAAACGTCAAGCTGAGAAAGGAAATCTGATGTATTTAAAACTTCTGGTGATTATGTACTTTACATTTGATCAATTTCTCTAAGTAAGAATTTGCTGCCAATTCAAAAGACGTCACTAAGTACTGGCAACGTTATTATCGTTTTGAACATATGCGGGCTTGGTTCTAAAATTAGCAACAAATCGCGCGGTATTTAGCAATGTCTTTCCATTTGAAAAAATACGTAAATACCAAATTGAGTCTAATAAATCTTATGTAGTACGGAAAAGTGTGATAATTATAAAAAAACGATATCCTCTCATAATTTGATTATGTGATTAAAAGTTTGTCATCCAAAACCTTCCTGTTACCAATGGATTGAATTTATTCAAAACAAAAACTTCAAAATAGATTAAAATAATTTATCTCTTCAGTTATAAATTAAAACAACATTAATTAATAAAAGACGTGGTCTTTGTAGAAAAAATCTTTTATTTTATGTTTTTGTCTTATGGAGTGCAAATATTTAAGATTTTTTTGTCACATATCAATAAAAAATATAAAAACTCTAGATAGTAATCTCTTTTTTCGGAGAAAAATTGCCAAGATAATTAAAGTTTTGACCGTGCTATTATTTTCATCTTTTAAAATGTGCATAATTGTAAAAAAGTTGGAATGTTTGTTTGCTCGAATAAAATAAGATGTTAAATCATTCTGTGATATGCCATGATTCTCTTAAATTTTCTTTGGATTTTTCGCATGGTTAACATTTTTTCGAAAGAATAATTGCTCAGCGGAGAGCAAATAATTTTGTTAACATTATTAAAAGGGGGGGCTATATATTAAAACTTTGTATTTATATCATTTAAAGTATGTAACTAAAAAAATAGAATTTAAATAAATCATGACCCGAAATGTACTTCGTAAAACTTTCATTTACATGCTGTGTACTGTACACTTTTGAGAAATTAGCATTTTGGAAATTATGTGGTCAGTTAAAAATGAATTTTAAAATTACATGCTCATTTATAATATGTATAATTAAAAAACACATAATCTCACCTAATCATTTCAAAGGATTTTTTTTCAATATACATTCTTAAAATGAGAAAGTGGTTTTAGCTTATCTCAAATTAGTTCAACTCTTAACACGTAATGTTTATTACTTAATTTAAGAAATCAAATAACCCATTAAAGCTTATTAACAGGGTAAAGATGAATTTTGAGCTTGATAATTATGTTTATGTTATATTGTGAACATTAAATGATTATATTTATTTTATATTAAAAAATGAATGCATGCAAAATTATTTAATCAAATAGTATTATTAAGAACATATTTTTAGCAAAGAAGGTTTTTCAAAAAAATTATGCACATTCTTAGTAAGAATTTCAGTCTAACATATTTTTAAAAAATTATATTGTTTCCTGAATGTTTAAACATCAAACTAATATAGTTATTCACGATCCATTTCTCGAAGTCATATTATTAAAATGAACTATTTTAATTTGATGGAAATTTGAGAGTGCCATTTTAAGTGAATCGTGTGTTCGAGTCCTGATTCCCCCAAAGAAAATGAAAAAAGTATTTGAGGAGCTAGACATAAAATTACTTTGAGCTTTAAAATCCTCCCTTCAAGAGAAAACGTTTCAATAATACGGTATTACCTAAGACATAATCCTCAGCATCTGATAAAGATAGAAAATGTTGTGGTCTGCCTCATATAATGTACTGTATAGCTTTAATATAACAGAAACATGGAAATTATACCAGCAATATATTTACAGAATTTGTGGTGAACATATAAATTCAAATCATTCATTAAATTATTTTGTTGCTATTCATATTTAACAAAATGAAAGTATTAGTTGAATGATAGCATAAAAAAACGCTGTTGGAATGTTTATTCGATGATTCTTCTTTTTTTAAAAACTATGTTTTAAATTTTCACATGAAATAATTCTAGAATACAATTTGACACATTTTTGATGATTTTTTATTGAAAATGATCAAATTAATTCATCAAATAGTACAGCACTTTGTAAATAAATCTCACCCAGAGACGAAGTTTTTAGATGTCCCCTCAAAGGGTTAAGCCACTTACCCATGATGCAAAGCGCAGTACGGCCTGGTCTTGACAGGAGGGCATCAAGTAAACTCCGCTGGAGCAGTTGTGTTGACGACAGCCAAGCTCCACATGGCTTCTGAAGAGGATTCTGTGGAAAAGTTGTTTTAGTGAGACACAGTTGTAAGTATATTTTGTATTAATGTATTTTAATAGTTATATATTTGCTTCTTATAATGTAGATTTATACAAATTTATTATTCCATTCGTGTCCGTTCATTGATTATAGTGATAAAATGATTACATTTCAATCTTTAATTTTCTGGTAATATTTTAGTAACGGAAAACTTGTTATGTAAGCATGTTAGATAAGCTGAGCTCCAGTAAGTCTATTGACAATGTTTGTTTTAGGTGTACTTAGCTATTAAAATATAAATATAAATCAAAGGCATTAAAATTTTTTACAAGCGCTATCAAAAATAACAATTCGTAAAAAATAATGAAAAAGATGCTTTAGCTTTGGTGTTAGAACAATTTCAAATATTGCTGACTTAAAATTTATTTTATTCTGAAATATTTATGTTTTGTTATAAATTATGAGAGAAATGTTAATAATTTTAGAAAAAAAAACACTGACTTATCATCTCATACATGAATGGGGGTTTTATTTCTTGAAATAATGGTTCCCCAATGTTGATTCTAATGTTCTAAATATATTTACTGTTTGTCAAAAAATTCTGTTATGTGTTATAAAGTGTTATGAAGTCTGAAGTGGAAATAGACGAAATTTTTCGAACATTATTATTGAAAGATTATTTAAGCATTCTAATAAAATATATAATTAATTTCAACCATTTTTTCGAAAATAATTATCTTTCCGCCGAAATAAAATGAAACGTGATTTATTTGTAATGATTCACCATAACGTATTTTACCAGCATCTTATTTTTTGAAAGTTATTTCTATTTTTCTTAAATGATACTTTAAAAATGTTTTGGACTGTATAAAAATATTTCCACAATATAACTGTGTTCTTTTCAAAATATCTTCTGAAAATAATTTAGGTATAAAGGGATTTTTCGTGTTTTTTATTATTTTTTAAAGTAAATTTCCTTATTATGATAGAGGGTTAATTTTAAATTAAAAATAGGATTTTAAGTATTAAAAAATATTAAATTACCATATTAATTACTGAAATAATTTATGAGCCATAAATACTTGTAGTTAAGTAAATACTGAACATCACATGCAGTGCAATATCCAGATAAATGTTTAATATTAAATTAACAGGAAATTTACTTAGTAATTATGAATTACTTTAAAATACTATCATTTTTTATTAATAATTCATTTAGTTTGAATAGTATTTGAGTGTGGTTTGAGTGAAAGTGAAACAAAAGATATTTATGAATAAAACCGCTTAAGTGACTTAAAAATCTCTATCATTGTTTTAAATTACATTCGGAAAATGTATGTTAATTGAAGTAAGTTAAATGTTTCGAGTACGTAATAAATTGGGGTAAATATTGGGGTAAGGAATATTTATATGGCTTAAGAAGATCAATTAAATTTAAATAAAAACTTGCTTAGAAAAATATTTTTGTTGATATGATGAAAATTAATTAATATTAGAAATCACACAAAATTTTTGATAAAAAATATATTATTTTGCCGTATTAAGTTGAACGAAGAAAGTATAGGTGTTTATTATCATTCTGTGGGAATAAGATTTTTTTAAAAAATGAATAGATCTCAGTCACATTTCTATCATTGAAATATTATGCTGCAAAATTAAATCCTTGAAGTATCATTTCATGTGACACAAACATATATATATATATATACACTGTTAACTTTCAATTCTCATTCTGTGCATTCGCAAACTGTACACTTATCAAAACTGTTTTTGATAAAATGCATTATTTAATGTAAATAAATGTTTAATTTTCTTCTCTGCTGCTTTAAAGAAGTTTCTTCTCTATGTCTTCACAGATTTCATTCTTTTTAATAAATTATAAGAGGGGAGGGGGGTCCCTATGTCTTTTTAAAGGGGAACCCAATCCCCATTATAAAAAATTATACAACTGTTCATACTCATTGCTCAAATTGTAAAACTGTAATTTGTATGTGTTATGTAGTTATATAAATTCAACTTTTTCTGACCCATTTACACTAACTATACCTAATGTATAAATAAATTTATTACAGCATCATGAAAAACTTTTTTGCATAGAGAGAGATTATTTTTATCAGTGCAGATCCAAGTGAAATAGCGTACGTTTCAAAGAAATTAATTTTTGTCAAACATTTAATTTTTGAAAATTATGCATTTGAATTTACATTTAATATAAAAATGCATTTTTTATAACTTTTCTCAAAAATATTTTTGTTCAGAAAAAAATTTAATATTTTTAGTACGCTCTTCAATATATATATAGCATGTATTACATTGTTCAAAACAAGTTCCGTTTAATTTTACTTTCCTATTTTAATTAAAAATGCGATAGCATAATTTTTTTTTTTTTGTGAAATATGGTAAAGTTTTTTTTTTTTAAATTTTATTTTCAAAAATATGTGTGTGATGAAGGATTCTTCTTCATCTTCAAATTCTTCATTGAAATTATGCATTGTAATATTTCTAGTACAAAACTTTAAATCCTGAGCCATAAGCAAAAATTAATTATACTTACTTCAAAATTGACTTATGATGAGCAGCTATTTTGATATTGATACCTGCACAGAGCTACGGAAAACATTTCAACATAAAAATAAGGTTAAAATCGGAATAACCTATTAGGAAATTCATTCCAACTTCTGACAGAAAAATGCAATTAATTTTCACTGAATCCCATCAAAACTTAGCCACGAGGGACAGAGTGTTTTACGAACGTCAAAATGAGAAAGTAAAAATTTAATAACTATCTGGCGAAAATCTTTAGTTCTCATTAAAGGTGAGTATGTAGATTTTTTTTTTACTTCAGGTTTAATTCAAAATAAATTGTATTCAGCAAGTACTCTTTAAATTAAAAGCCAAAACCTTAAATACAAATTTTTATATTATTGTTATCATATATCAGGATGTCATCATGTCCTTCGTAGTTTTTATCTGTTCATTTTTTAAAAGTGCACTTAGGAAATTATATAGTTGAAATACATTTTACTGTTAAAAATATCATATATAATGGACAATTCATTATAATGTACTTTGATTAAATAAGCTTTAGATATAAGAGCTTATGAGTTTTCATTTTCGAATTCATTCTAATGGAAGGTGGAAAAATTCGTTAGGTGAGGGAAAGAGAACATGATACTGACGGTAAAAGCAATTACAGGTCCATTAATGTGTTTTAAAAGTTTTATTACTGGTAAGATAAATTAATTGCTCACTTTCTTTTAGTTCTCAATTTAACTTTCTTGATTTCGTAAGCATCGGATATTGATAAACCTTTTTTCACTATTGCTTTTTATTTTTTCACAAAAACGTGTTTAAAAGTTAGGGGTGTGGCTTAGAATCGATGGTAACTTAGATTCGAACAAATGCGGTATATATATAATTTGGGATAAAAGTAACCGAGTATACTTTTTGTCGCAGAATATATTTAGAAAAGTACTGTGTTAAACTTCAGTGTTAACGAAAAAGTCTGAAGGAATAATCAAACACAGGACAAAAAGAAATTTGACAAATTTTCAAATGAATTGCATTGTTACAGAAGGTGTTCAATTAAGAGATTCTAGCCTCGAGTTTTAAACTCGTTCTAAATATATATTTTTTTCTATGATCGGTATTCCATCCACTCTAAATCGTATGCAGATAGTTAAATCCCTTGTATTTTTGTCTAAAATAGCTTTTGGAATAATAGAGGTTTAAAAACAATAATTTTTATAAATTTTTCGCAAAAAAAACCTTTGAAAACAATCTTTTAAAAAGGATCTTTATTTCTCTTTCATAACTCAAAAGGAATTATGCAAACAACATTTAATTGACATAATACTGCATTCATCATTTAGTGCTTAAATAAGTTACATATTTTTTTTGTGTAAGCTTTAATTTCCAACTAAAAGAGAGAGAAAAGAACACAATCACTCCACACACAATAAAATGGAATCATTCCAAAATGTTAAAAATATCTTCTTGGTGCCTGTGTAAAAATTTACATGTATATCCCCATAAACTTCAAATCATTGCGAAAAAAAGAAGTTAAAATATTTTATTTTTAATATACTATCACTTGAAATTTAATTATATTTTACTTGAATGCTACATTTACATTGTGTGATTCTCAATTACAAAAACTTGTTATGAATTTTACGAACATCTTGTATAAAGAAATAAATTGTTGCTTGCAAAAGTGACAACTAGTGCAGAGAAGATGTTCGTGAACAAATAATGCCTTATTTATTTTTGTAAGGAATTAGTCACTACTTTCCAGCAAAAGTAATTGATGGATTATGTGGTATTACTGCGTCTTCATGTCATCATCACTGTAGGTACCGAAATCTTTCTTGCTTTTCGCTACATAATTAAACGGAAATGATGTCACGCCGTCGTCATAAAAAGAGGAAATTAAGAATCTAATGGAAGAAGCAATCTCAGATGTTATTTATTATGTGTTTCTCAGCAAGATAAGCTCGCTATATATATAGTGAGGTTGAAATTACACACACACATTTATATATATATATATCACATGAATGAAGAAAGGAGTATTTTTGAATTTATTCTAAATTTTATATATTTATTTATCAATTACAATGTACTGAATATTAGTAATGCTCTGGAATTGAAATTCAAGATATAAATGAATCTATTTGTGTTTCCATGAATTCAAAAGAGTTATTAAATTTTGTATGCCCTGTAATAATTTTTTTTCTGATTTAATAATGAAAAATACTTTACGATCACTTAAATTACATGAAAAAAATTCTGATTTATAAAAAAAACTCTGAAAATACATATTTAGGGTGGAAATGAGAATAAAATGAATATTTTAATCATTTTATTACACAGTTAATGGATACTTGTAAAAGTACTTATAATGAGGGCGAATTTGAATCCCTAATATGTTTTTAAATACATAAGAAAATGTATTTACATCTATTTACCAACTAGTAACGGACTTGAAACCATTGAGTTATTTCCTCCTTTTTTTCAGTCAGTCTTTTTATAATAAAAAAGCGTAAGCATCTAACGTTGAAGTTTTGAGGTATATAAAAAAAAATATGAAATCTGGTTTCAAAGAATAGTATTAACACGCTGAATAGAAATAATTCGTTTGTTAATGCACAACATTGAACTCCAGGTAAATAATGAAAAAGTACTACATTTTTAATTTTTAAGGATATTGAATGAAAATAACTTCGATTCGGTAATTGAAGATTGATCATTTGTTGAAATCGACAATAATAATAAAAGGTTACTAAGTCAATATTTGAAAACAAAATATCAAATACATGACTGCTATCATTTCATCTTAATTTTCAAGGCACGTCTTGTTTTTCTGATAAAAAAACAACTAAATAATAAATATACTAAAATAATTTCCAAAATATACTTTCAATGCTAAATAAGTAACACTTTTTGTATTGAAAATAAACAAGTGTTTAATATATTTTAGCTCTTTTTGATGGTTCATTGACTGCAAGAAAGGAATCCAACAAACTATCACATTATATTTTTTCATTTACTTGTTGCTAAGTGATGTAACTGTATTTCAAGATAGGTCTCAAAAAGTACAATAGGTGTTACATCATCCTCAAAAAATATCAATTTCAAAACCAGTGTTGTACAGTGACATATTAGTTTTATTTAAGTATATTGTTTATAATTTAAACTCTAGGAAGAGAGAGAGAGAGAGTATAATTTTTTTTAAAAAATTATTGTTATAATTGTCGTAGTCTCTCACTACCCCTATGATTATTAATTCCTCTTTGCACATTATCTAAATTTGGATATGTTGGATTCATAATTAATAACTACCTAAATAATAAATCACTACTATTTATTATTCCTTATGATAGAAATACGCCAATATTAATCAAACTTTAAGAACAACAAATTATAGTGGAGTGAGATCAGAATTCAATTATGAACGACGGAACACTAACTGATACCACGGGGAATAACGCATACAATCAAACTACGCATTTAAATCTAATCTATAAAAATCACAGACCTGATAACTCTTTAAGAACGGAATCTTGAATACTTGTAGAATCTATGGAGTGGTTTCAATCCTGGATATCTTCAGTTACGTCCGAACCGAATTAATGAATCTTTTTCAATAATCTTCCTTCAGCTAACAAACTTCACTTAGTTAAACTAATCTCCTAGAATCACCTCTATCAAAACACGTAGTCATCCTCATCTCTTCATTTCATTTCTCCCTTTTATATGTCTTTCGAACTCGCTAAACCCGAAACTATCTTATTTGCATAAGTCACACTTTTAGCTCTCAGTGGGGATTGGTTAAAATAAATACAATTTAAAAGATTTTGAGAGAAGGTTAGTGAAACGCGTAAGCACCCGTCACATAATTACTTATATAACTTTAAATGCCGTACTTACTCTAATCTAAGCCGCCATCGATTGTGAGCCGCAAACCTAATTTTCTACACATTTTCCAGAAAAAATATTAAAAAAATTTTAAATTCAAAAATATTTGATTCTTCAAAAATTTTTAAAGCATTTAAAATTGCCTCCCTTTTTATACTTGCATCATAATAAATTCGTATTGATGCTTTTACCGATAAATTTGATGTTTTGGTGATTAAAGAAAACGTGTACAAAAAAATTTCTGAAAAACGAGCAGACAAAAATGCTTAGAATAGACTGAATACTAGAGATAAAACGCGGAATGGGATATGTCTTCTACGCAGGTGGCCAGAATGGACGGAAACATTTTTCCTTTTTGAAATTCAATTTCCCCCATACAACAAATATTTTGTCTTAGATTCTGAGCCGCATCCGATTTTCAGTAGCATTAACACTCAAAGAATAGTGGAGCTTAGATTCGTGTAAATACGGTAAACAATGAAATGACGTAAAATAAATACTCCTAACTGTACAAAACAGTGAAAATAGAAAGTATCCATTTATTTATAAATTTATGCTAATTTGAAAAAGGCAATACAATTATTTCTGAGTTGTAACTTTTGCATTTATTTTTATAAAAGGTTGAGAAATATATTCCACATTATTTCATATTTGCTTTTCTAGAAAACAAAGAGGTGAAAAAGTCGATAGTGATTAAATTAAAAATGCCAAAACCATATTAATATTTTAGTTTTTGTCAACAAACGTCGTGTAATTCCCAATTAAATGAGCATTTGATCTTTAAATTTAATTGTGGTTCTATTTTTTTCATTATTCGAAAATTTAACCTTTGGCATGAATATAATAATAATTGATATGTTTTATATTTATAAGTAAAAATTCTAGATAATATGAGAGATTTTTGATATAATAAAAATTAATTCAACGGGAAAGAAGTGACATATATATATATATATATATATTTATATATATATATACAGATGGAGGACAAAATAATAGGAACACCTGTGAAAACAATATGATTAACTACAGCCCTGCCATCTAGTGAGCGTGAAGAGGAAGGTATCAGTCTCTCCTGGGCAGTCATCTGCGTTACATGCGTCTATCGAACTGTCTTTTATAAGTTGAAATGTCAGACCTGTCAGAGTTCCAAAAAGGTATGATTGTTGGATCACGTTTACGTGGAGAATCGGTTACGGAAGCAGCAAACCTTTTGGGGGTTTGCAAGTAGTACGACATCAGCCATTATGAAAGCGTACATGAAAGAGGGTAAGACAACGTCTCCAAATCACAACAGCGGCCTAAAGTCAAAGCTTGCTGATAGATATAGACGGATCTTGAAGCCCAAAATGGCCCGAAAGCACGAGCAATCATTATCCGAGTTAACATTCGAAATGAACAGTCATCTCCAGGACCTCGTTTCAATAAAAATTGTCAAAAGGGAACTACATGTTGTGAAGATTTATGGCAGAGTGGCAATTCGTAAACCCTCGATGACAGCAACTAATGCCTTCAAGCGACGCCAATGGTGCACAGATCACAAAGGTTGGTCCCCACAGCAGTGGCAACAGGACGTATAATCAGATGAATCGTCATTCACCCTATTTCAGACGACCGGACGCGTTTATATCTGGAGAACGTCCAGAGAAGCATCTAATCCTGAATGCCTCTTGTCGACTGGGAAGCATGGGGTTGGCTCCATTATGGTATGGGCTGCAATATCTTGGCGTGGTCTTGGACCACTTGTTATTCTGAATGGAAAAATCAAATTTCAATCACTATTTAAGCATTATAGGGGATAATGTCCCTCCTTTTGTCCAAACTGTATTCCCTGAAGAGCGACCACTTTTTCAAGACGACAACGCCCCTATCCAAACTGCCAGGTATGTTCAAGGGTGTTTAGAAGAGCCTGACGATAAAAATGAACATCTTGTTTGATCCCCTCAGTCTCCAGATTTGAATATTATTGAACTTTTATGGGAGTATTTAGAGTCCAAACTTCTTCCCGATTTCCATCTCAATCCAGCCTTTCCTAATTAGAGACCGCTTTGCAGGAGAAATGGCTCAACATTCCTTTAAATATTGCCCATGACCTTTATGTATCTATCCCACGTCTCATTAAATCTGCATTTCATTCAAAGGGTGGTCCAGCTCCCTATTAATAAAGATTTTCCATTATTTCACAGGTGTTCGTATTATTTTGTCCTCCATCTGTATATATATACAATCTTTATATATAAAAATTACGTATCACAGTGTTTGTCCGTGATGGACTCCGAAACTACTCAACCCATCATAATATAATTTTGCATACTGTGTGTCATTTCGTCCAACTTGAGGCATAGGATAGTTTTTATTTGAATTAATGGCGCCATAATTCTTTTATTGCCGGAAATGTGAAGAATCCGGGAAACAGGAAAATTCGCAAAATGTCGCAATGCTTATGTGTCTGTGGAAGCAGATATTGTGAACCAAAATGCACGAAAAGTAAATTCCCAGCGTATTTTGGGATGCGGAATCCGATTTTGCCGGATAAAGTCGGCCTGCCGTATTTTAGTCACACCGTGGCAGGGGCTTACCTTAAAAACCTTGATCGTAAAAACTTGGTCCGTGGGGTATTTCAAAATGGATAATCCGAATCTGATATTCAATCAGAGAAATAACTGTAACTTTGCCGGATAATTCAGTATGACCAGTAATGACCGTGGCAGGAGCTTACCCTTAAAGTGTCGTTGCGGGAAAAGTGCATTAATGGTGTCATTTGAGATGGTGAACGAGTCTGAAATCGAATTTTAGAAACGCCTCTAACTTTGTCAGATAATGCCGGACCACCCTGATGCCCTTCTTGGGTCCCTTCCTTGGGTGCCCCTGGGCCTTTGCGGGTTTAGGAGCACCCAAAGTAATCTCCAGTTGTATCTATGGGGGGGAATGATAATCTGAAATTAGATTTCAGAAACTTTACTGATCTTGCCGGATATTGTCTGAATTAGGTGAAAAAGCATATCATTCGAGTTCCTCGTCCGGATCTTCCTTCCCTCTAGCGACCTTTCAAAAGCTTCCAGAACTTCTCTGGGTATTGCTGGAATGAGGTCGAATGGCTTTGCGTTCGAGTTCCGCCTCCGGATTTTCATTCCCTATAGCAACTAAATTCACAGGTCCAGCCTTGCGAAAATACGATTGCAATAAGAAATTGCGTTGCAATTAAATCTTCGGGCATTGTTATCACTTTGTTATATGATGGGAAAACTGCACATTCAACATCAAGCTGCCATTGGACATTCATAATAGGGTTTGCAATCTCGTGTCATATTTTCAACCCCGGGATTTCGGGATTACATTATCCAAATCTCAAAATTGGTCCCCGGGATTAGGATTGATCTATTTATTAAAAATAGTTAAATATTAGCATAGTTGAAATTGCATAATAAAGTTGAAAATATCATTACAAATTGATTTAATATTATTTTAATGAAACAAATAAAAAAATTAATTCATCATAAAAACAAATAAAAATAGTACATAATAAAATTTTTAAAAAAAGCATTTCTTCATTTCTTGTGTTTCTGTAAATAAGCGTATAAAATCTCGGCTCCTCCAGCGTTTCATCGTTGAAACGGCTTCTTATTTTTGTTGCACGTTGTCATGCCGAGGAAAATGAACGTTCGGATTCTTTACTATTAGGTATTATCGTTATTAAATAGGAGTATGTTCAGGTAGTCACAAAGTCTCCCTCCATTTTCAAAAAAGTGTCATTTCTTTTTGGATTTCTGATGACAGTGTCTCAAATCTAATAGACTACATTGGTACATATACCTCTTTAATAAATGTATTTAGTTCTTCTGCTACGCTTAATGGCTTTTGTATATAAATTAATCCAGTTATTGAATCAAAATGTGAATCAATTTCAAGTGTTGCCTTATTTGAAATTGAAGATCCAGTTGAATGAGCTGTTACTAATGCAATGGGATATGAAGTGTCTCAAGTCTTCCAAGCAAGTCCGCTATTAATTAACGGCATTTAATTGAAGAAGGAACTGTGACAAAATCTATTCTTGAGATTTTGCTTATATTATTCTGTAAACATTCCAGAGAGCTACTTAGATCTGTGCGATATTCTCTCCCATACGAGAAATAAGAGCTGTGCATATATAAATTTTTTACCTATACCACACTTATAATTGCACAAAAAATTCTATCTACATATTTCATTAAAAAAATATAGTTTTTAGAATTAAATTCTTAGAAATTTTTATGAGAAAAAATTTTTTAAATATAATTTAGACAAAAATTAAATCCCGGGATTTCGGGATTGGAAAAAAAAACGGGTTCCTGGGGTTTCGGAAGTCCGGGATCCCGAGGCTGAAAATCCTACTAGATATTTTCAAAATATTCTAATTGCCTCTGTCCAAGATAGCTGACACCGGACATCCTGAGGATGGGAGAAATGTCCATTTTCTGACCCCACTCGCGATGGGGAAAAAGTTGCCGAAGAAAATAAGAGAAAACAAATATCAAATTTCACGGTTTAACATACACACCCACCTAGAAACCTTTAAGGTTCAACACGTAAGAAAACTGATATTGAACGTATACAGTAGAAAAAAAGTAAATAATATACATTAAATATAAAACTAGATTCACAAGACTTTGAAAAAAAATTTTAAATATAATTCAGAAAAAATTAAATCCCGGAATTTGAAAAACCTACCGGGATCTCAGGATATCGAGGCTGCAAACCTTAATTCGTAAAATACAAGATGTAATGTATACCATTTAAAAAAAGAACGTATTGGCTACAGTATTGCAAATGAATTCAATCTTGATCAGGGATAAGTGTACTATGATCCATAAACATTCACTCAAAGCATTACATAGAACTTTGCAAGATTTAAACGGCGACGAGGAAATATTCGGTTTTGCTGTCATACTACTGTCTGGTGATTTCTGACAGGTATCAACAGTCATTCCTCGCTTGACTTTTGCTCACGGGATTAACGAATGTTTAAAAAAATTGTTTTTATACAGAAACGTGGAAACACTTCAATTGACCGTAAACACGCGAGTACATTTGCAAGATGATCAATCGGAGCAAATATTTTCTAACCAACTTCTGAATATTGGAAATGGCGAAGTAGAACTTCATTCCAATACATAATGCAATGAAATAGCCTGACAATTTCTGTACTGTTCTTCTGACAAGAGGGAAGACAGATTGAGAGTGTCTTTCCGGATATACTGTATAATTATCTAGATAATTATTGCCTCTGTAATCCTGTTACCTAATCAGAAAAAAAAATTTGATATTGTGATTAAATGAACTTCCAGATACAGAGTTATTGCCAGGTGATCCAATGCCTTTCAAATCAGTCGACATTGTTGATGAAAACAAAACTGTAAATTTTCCAACCGTGTTTTTGAATACTCCAGATGTATCAGGAATGTCACCGCAGTCTTCGGTTGAAGATTGGTTCCCCGTTTATTCTCTGCGTATCTTATGTCCACCTAGATTATGCAACGGTGCACGTTTGATCATCAAAAGAATTACCGGGAACTTCTTGAAGCAAACATTTTGACTGTAAAGTTTAATGGAGAAATTTTCCTGTTGCCACGTATTCCACTGATATCGTCAGAATCTCGAATACCATTCTAAAGGCTTCAATTCCCGATTCGTTTAGTTTTCCCGATGACCCTAAATAAATCTCAAAGCCAAACAATGTCCATTGGATACTTGGACTTTTAAAACATCTGTTTCTCGAATGGTCATTTATGAAGTGTAAGGAAACCGTATAATCTATTTGAGTTAGCAAAGGACGGGTTACCGATTATTTACTCTTGTTTTATACTTTAAAATTATAAAAATATTAAAAGTCTCTAAAAATCAAAGTTATTCGCCTTATTTATAAAATTAAATCTTCATATGTTGTTACTTAACAGCTTTCGTAAGTAATTCATGCTTTATACTATACTCAAATAGGAGATGAATAACATGCAAAAATAAAATATTATATTGTTCTATGCTTAATTTCAACTCTCCGAAATTGTAAAAGAAGATTAATTTGACTGCATTGAATAGCTTAGAACAATATTAAATTAACGTATTAAAACAAAGCAGCAGCAACTCGAGGCCGGGTCAGCTAATATATACACTCACTTCCAAAAGTTAAGCACGAAGATGTAAAATGCAAAAAAAAAATCAACAAATACTGCTTTGATTGACACAAAATTTGGCAGTAAAGTAGCATATATATTTATACATAAAACAAATCAATAATTATATACAGAAATGAAAAAAATATTAAATTTTTGTAAGTTATCAGATAATGTCATACTAGAGACTTAAACAGAATTATGTATTAAGTTAAAATAAACAGCATAAAATGAAAAAAAGGACATTAATAGGGTATGTGATCCCCCCTCATCTGTATGCAAAGTTTACATATTCTGATCATGCTTTCAATAAGGTGGTCAACCACCGTAGAACAAAGCAATCGCCATTCTTGTACAGCAGTTTCCAGCTCAATAAGAGTGGCCGGAGGTGGGAAACGTGAAGATACAGCACGGTCGAGAGCATCCCAAAGATTTTCAATGGGATTAAGGACGGGCGAATATGCTGGCCACGCCATACGTGCAATCCCTTCACTCTCCAGGTAGTCATCGACGAACAAGTTATTCACATTGTTCTCATAAATTTGAAAGCAAGTGAATACGATAACTTCAATTCCAAATGTCTGGCTTTTTGTTATAACTTCTCTTTTAAACATGAAAAATGTTTGACTTCCATCTGCCTCAAATTACTCGCTCAGAATTCAAGTTTACATTTGAATGAGTTTAAATTTGCAATGTCAATTAAAGTAATTTATGATAGATATAATTTGTCCTGTACTTTTAATTTTCCTCTGAAGCCGAATATTCAGTTCGAAGAGTTTTTCTGCAATATTCACTAGAAAGCACTAAATCCTGCAATCAATTAGTCTCTTCTAAATCTGATTAAGTTTTATATTTTTCCTTAAAAATAACTAAAGTCGATTGCAATTTATTAAACTCCCTTAAACCTTTACTGTGCCAACATATTTCTGTATGAAGCAGAAGCTGTTTGCACTGACAATTCAGTTCAGTGTAAATGTTTTCTTTAACTTTCCTTGAAGATATGGACCTTACTTTGCTAATTATTCAAACAAGTTTCATTGTGCAGCTAAATTTTAAATATTTTGCACATATGTCTCTTATGTTAATACAATCACTGTTTTTTAAAAAATTTCATATAATAACTAAGATAAAGCACTCTAGTTTTTGTAAAAATTAAAATATCTCTTTTCCTGAAAGTCATTTCAAAAATGAATAACATACATTAGAGGTAAGAAATTGGAAATTTGTTTATAAACTTTTGGTACAGATTGGGTCACTTTTATGTTATTTTTTGTAAATTTTTACCTATTATTTCTCATTTTAGTAATAATAATTTCTTTTTCTCTTCTTTATTTTAACGCATTTTTCTTAAAATGTACGAAACAAATCTAAAAGTCACAAAAAAATCCCCATAACTGTATTTTTCCAAAAAAAAAGTTGTCATAAGTAGTCGGATACCTTAAAGAAACTTTTTTATACCAAAAAGATCGGAAACCGAACTATTCACGAATTTTCTGATTTATTGCTAATTGATTTGAGAACAAGTTCAAGTTATTAAAAATTATTAATTTTTGTTGTATTCATTATTTTAACTGCTGTTGAAAACTCAGCATATAGAAAATGTTTTTAATACAAATAGTTATAATGTTCGTTTATTCCTTGAATTTAAAACTACAGCTTTTGAAATATTTCTCTTGATTGCTTTAAGCAATTGCGAAGAAAGTTGAGATCAGTGTTGATTTTAACATTAATTATTTAAATAAAGAACGTAAACGAAAATTGTGTAAACTTTACAATTTGCAGCATTGTATATATATTTATGTAGAATATTCCGTTTAACTATCTTTGTAAAAGGTTGGATTATATCCCTTTCTAGATGACAGTAACTTTAATTATAATAGCATTTCAGATGAACGCCATCTGGTGGGCTTACGAAACGCCGACACAAATGATATTCCAGCAGAGGCCAGTTAACCACGTAATCACAAAGCAGCGCTTTTACCCATCCGCGCTCGCTCATAAATAGGCGATAAGTTTCACTCCCATCACGTAATCAGCTTTTCTTAGATTTTTAATGTCCTCCAAAAGGGTATAATCTAACTTTCTATTTCTTTCATATCTGCATATTTTAATTCCTATTACCCTGTAAATACTCCCTCCTGTACATTTTCCCCTATAACCTGTAATAAATTCTTTCATTTCATAAAAGACTCTTTGTTTGAAACATTGTGTTCGATTTATTAAGACTTACCCGGAAATTCTAAAAAAACCTTAGACACCTCGCGTTATCTGAAGTCTACCTTTTCATGGGAGATTTTGGTTAGATTCCCATATATATATATATATATGTGCGTGCGTGCGTGCGTGTGTGTGTGTGTGTGTGTGTGTGTGTGTGTGTGTGTGTGTGTGTGTGTGTGTGTGTGTGTGTGTGTGTGTGTGTGTGTGTGTGTGTGTGTGTGTGTGGTGTGTGTGTGTGTGTGTGTGTGTGTGTGTGTGTGTGTGTGTGTGTGTGTTATTTCGTCTTTTTAAGGTGCAGGACGCGGATCACGAGCGAGACGCTGACGAACCAAACCCACACATGCTCAACAGGTGCCATATCCAGCGAATTAAGAGAGCCAAGAAGTTGCATGTGTTGGGATGAACAGAAATCTCTCGAACAGTCTTTGCAACATGTGGGTGTGCATTATCCTTCTGAAAGATAGCTCTAGGGACGCCTTGAAGGAAGGGAACGACTTCGGGCTGTAGCACTTCACCGACGTACTGTTGCTATTGAGATTACCCTCAATTCGTAGCAAATTGGATCATCCATGATACGAAACCTCACCTCAAACCATAACTCTGGGTGTTAGGCCACTGTGTTGTTCGATAACCGTGGAAGGCAGCGTTCAACAGCATAGCGTCTAACACAAATGTGGCCATCATGGTCCCCTAAATTGAAAAGTGATTCATCCGAAAAGACAATTTGGTGCCAATAAGCTTGCCAGGCTCTGTGTTCATGAGTCTATTGCAGACGCAGCCGTCGATGGTTTGCCGTGAGGGGGATCCTGTATAAAGACACCCTTGCACGCAATCCACGGTGCAGCAGACATCAACGAATTGACGAAGCCGACATTAGTACACCTGTAGCAGTAGACCAACATGCGGCCAACTGCGTGGAGGAAGCTGTACGGTCATTCCCCGCCATGCGGAGTAGATGTCGATCGTCGATGTCGGAGTAGAATCGACGTGACCTTCCATCGTCCATTGCCAGTTTTTCGAGTTGTTCGGCGCACGTTGGTACACTGCTTCCAAACTCGCATCACTACGGAACTACTCCACTGCACATGAGCTCCTATTGCGCGACAGTAAAATCCTTCTTCTCAAAGCTGATATATAATCCTCCCTCATTCATACTCCGTAAGTTGTTGGATTTTCTCCTTATTTCGTCTTGGATGCATGCTTAGGTCTCACTAAACGTCACCCACTAACAAATAATCATTAATTGTTTTCAACGTCCTGCTACAGCCCTCTATTTATTCACTTTTAGCATCAGTTCAGAGGGCGCTGCGCACGCCACGCGTGCGCGATGGCTCTGAAACTTTACTATTTTGAGTAGCATCCTATTATTGACATGTACTGCAAAGTTCATAATTCAGTTTTAATTCTGATTATTCCTTCATGGAGTTGCATTTTTTACAAACAGCAGTGTATATAGTATATACTAAATTACTATACAACTAAGGAAGCAAAAGTAAAAGTATAACCAGAAAATATTGGTAAAAAATAAGTTAGCCACAGTAGTACAATAGCAAACTTAACCTTAGGAACTAAGATTGCAGACAAGATTGTTTTCAGACAAGTGAACCTTCACCTGTAATTAGCTTTTATTAATGGAGAGTAGAGAAAAGAAATAAGAGTTAGAACAAAAAAGCCATCACACATTAACACTAAGGATAATATAATCATAATATTAGAAGATCAATATTAAATATACTATATAAAACCTATTCTAATATGAAGTAATATTACCAAAGAAAAACAAAATCTGCTTACTGAATGTAGAAAATATTGAAAATATATTTCATTATGTAGTACTTAGAAAATAATTAGTATCACCATAACACATCGTTATCGTAACTTCTTTCCAACCGAAGCTATCATACTAGTACAGCAACGCATAGAAGTAAGTATCAGTAAATGAATACAATCAACTACAATTATGACTTTATATGCTCTGAAACATAAAAAAAAATTGAAACTATTTGGAAGCAAAAGACTAAAAACAAGCAATTAAAATATATTTACAATTATTTAACATGTGTGGTGCAGTTAAATAGTTTTAAATAAATTTTGTGACTGCATGCAGTTAAAAAAAATAGAGATGAAAGGCAATATCAAAACAAAAATAAAAACGTAGTAGAAAACATGAAAAACAAAAGAGAAATGGAACCAGTTTTAAAAAATTTTCAATTTGTCATAAATCTTGAACTTATCATAAATGTAATAAAAAGGAAATTGATAAGGTAGTCGCGTATTCTAGGCAATAATTTATAAACTTATTAAGATTTAATATATTTGATTTATTGCTAACCAATGAATTTATACGAGATAAGGGGTTAAAAATATCTCCACAAAATGGATATTGAAACATATTAATTCCAGAAAGGTACCCTAATGATATTAAAATTAAAGGTTTCTCTTTTATCAAAAATTTTGCTATGTAATTTGTTACCCATAATATGCGCAACGATACATCGTGGTAATCTTTTTTGAGAGAACTATTGACAAGGCTCAAATATGTAAGATAAAAATTAATATTCGGGGTAAATTTGTTATTTCACCTGAAATAATTAAGGCATCTCTTTTCCTAAAAAAGCTATAAGGCATCTTTAATAATATAGTTTTTTCATAATAATCTAAATACAAATAATTCAAACTATTGCTAGCAGATCCTTCTCGAAATAATTCTTTAATTTGCTTTTTTATGGATTACCATTAAGATTAATATAGTTTTCTTTTAATGCTATGAGAATTTTGATTTTATTACATATATATATATATTATTATTATATATTATAATATTATTATTATATATATATATATATATATTCATGCAATAAATTTAAAATTCTTATATATATATATATATATAGTCACGTGATTTTCCTTCTTTGAGAACCCCCCATTCAGATTATGTAATTAAAATTTAATTTCTCAAAATGAGATATTTTTGTAAAACAAGAAGTTTTTTTATATTATACAAACGGTATGTTCAAAAAAGAGTAAATTTTTATTGATTACAAGTTAATTTTCATAAATTTTGAAGAAAAACGCGGAAGTTTTAGATGTAAAAAAAGCTAATGTACTGATTAGATTAAGTAAAGTATTATGGATTGCTAATCTGAAAAAGGTTTTAACAAGCCAAGAAGTTTTACGATAAATTTTATCAATGTTTTTACATTATATCCGTTAACGTTTTGCATATATTTTTTATAATTATTTGCCTGCGCCAAAAAGGCACACTTAATTTTTCTCTTTTTCTTAAAAATTATTAAAATTTTGTTAATGACACATATTTTGTTTTTAAGACAACATTTTATCATTTTTATAATTCCCCGAATCAAATAATTTAATTTTACGCTTTTTTAAAAGTGCCTAGGTTGAATTATTCTAACGAAAAAATATTGTCTCCTCTGACTGAGGGATTTTGAATTTTTTGACTGGTAACTTTGTGAATGATTTTTTTAAAATTTTTCATGGAAAAAGACGTGAGTAGAAATCTGTGAAATATTTTTAGGGGAAATATATTTTTTACGTATTGCGTAAGTCGTTTTTAGTTATTTGATAAATTTTGGAAAATACTTATTAGTTTTAAGTTATATATATTCCAATATAACTTTTAGAATATATAAATTTTAACTGATTTTTTTTTAAATTATTTGAAATAAAGCTATTTGGTTACTATTAGAAATAAAATTATTTTCGAACGTAAGCAGGAAAAATATTTAAATTATCGGTGCTTGTGTTGAATAAAATCACACACAAGCTGCATTTATAGGAACATGAAACCAGAGTTTGGAGCAAAGATAAATTGACTGAATGAAATGATCTAGGTCACTCTACCGAGCGTGAGGATATGTACATTGTTTGCATAACAAGGACCACTTCGGACGAGTGTTTTACAAACTTCGCACAAAAAAAAATAATAATTCTAGAAAAAACTGGACGTTCGTCAAACGTCGAGGATGACAACTCAGATGGCACTTATCTCCAAACTACCACTTCACGCCCACGGGAAGTTTAACTCTAAATTCCCTCAACACGGTTGATCAAAAAGTTTTAGGGTTCGAATTCATGACACACGGGGCACGAGTTCAAGACCATAACCACTAGGCTACGATGGCCATATTACCACTTCGAAAATCTAGCGCTAAAATTAGGATATCACTCGCATAACAATTTATCCCAACTAGGCATTCGACATTGTCTAAAGATGAGGAAAATATGGCAGCAATTTACACGATTATCGCTCCAGAACATGGATGCTTCATTTACGTATTCCCAACTTATTTTGGATAATCTAATAATAATAAAAAGAATATTAAATGAAATTTACTTGCAATAATTGGATACAATTCGAAAAAGTTTAGTCTAATTCTTAACTTGTGCTACGAAGTAAATGGTGCTCTTATGGTCGCGGGTGTTAAACGTATTACAAAAAGAACAACAAAAGCAACGATACACTCATGTCGCTAATTGAAAACCAAAACATGTATCCCAGATATTATGACTCAGGCAAGAAGAAACATTTTATACAAGCATGCTCTATTTTCACATTCTACCAGACATTTTAGATGATGCAATGTTCCAAACAGGAATTTCAACAAGGCGTCCATTGTGGCGATTACCTCTAATACATACCTCAAGCTTATAAAACTGTAATGATGCATTAAACGCCAAAATTGAAAAGTCACGATGCTATCCATTTCAGAAAAATTGTGATTCGGCCATCAATACCACAAGGGTTGTACCCAAGTCATACGGCACTCTGGTAGGAAATTGCGTAGCACTTGTATTATCAATCGCCGTAACAGTCTTTATCTTAGTGTTGAGGTTGAGGTGAGTGTTAGGTTAGGAGTTAATATCCTAAGAATACACATTACCAGTACTGTTAACAGCCACAGCTACTTGTCTGATGTTTTGAAGCCTGTTATCACCATTTACCTTCGAGACTTTCTTACTGACAAGTTTCAAATAGACAGTGTGATACCACACATATGGTACACAGTATTTGATAAATCTTGATTGATTATTTCGATTCACTGCTGCCTTGGTCCAATCTTTTGCCTCATTTGTAGCACATCCTGTGGTCAGTGATTGTCAAACGGTTGGCCCAACTTATTTCACCTACTTCTAAGCCAGATAAACGTTAGCTACTGTTGAATGAAATAGCATTGTTGTAGAACATATAACCCCCAAATACATCCTGATTTTTTTTTCAGTGCCAAAATTGAGAATAATTAATGCCAATTATGTTGGCTGTACAAAAACATTGATTTTTTCGTATTTCATTTGTTGAAAGGTCCCTTTATTTTACTCTTTTCACTTTTTTCTATGTTATTTGTAGTTTACGTTTTGCATTGATAGCTAACAGTATATGATTAAAAAATCCCGTCCCGTCCATTACATGTGGGATTCTTTTTTAGCTCTTATGAACCTCTAGTTTTTTTATGTGTAACATCTTTCCTCTCGTTTGCTGGATATTAATAGGAGTGATTTCATGAAAAGGGGCGGAAATGTGTAACAGAAAGTTGGGGAAGGGCGTGTGCTATTTGATTTCACCATTCAGCGCGATTCGTGGTGCCTCTTCGCTACCCTCGCATGGGAGTCCAACTCTAGTAGCCATCAAGCTGCCAGCCTTTTTTATATTGTTAAATTTAGCGTTTCAAAAGATTCGAATACAAAAAACTCGGTTTCATTTTCTTGACTCTAAATCCCCTTCGCATATACCAGCAAGTCTTATTAGACTTCATCCAGGATAAACTTGCGATTCTCATGCTCAATTGTCAAAGTCTCAGGGCTCGTTGTGTATGAAATCTGTGGACAGTGATTTCGGTTGTAGTATACATTTCTCCGAATCAAACGGTTCAAAATATTAAAGATTTCCTTCATTTTGTACTTTTACCATATACCGAAGGTGGCTCTGCGCTTTAAAAAAAACTATCACTTGTTTCCCATGATTTCGAGTAGTGATTTTAACGTTAACTTCAGTTTGCCAGAAGCTGAGCCGTTCATAGCTTTTTTGAATGATGAACTCAAGCTCGAAAGGAAAACAAATCGAAATGTTTCGACACTAACAGTGGTATTATTATTTACGCTGTTTTTCAACTGTTTTTTAATACTTTGAAATCACAAGTATATGCGTCAAATTTAGTTATAAACCTATTGTCTCCGCTCTTCCCCAAACTGAACAAGAATAACTATTTTTGATTAAAAAAAATTGCATTACTCCTTGAGTTAATCAAATAAAATTTTCATTAAAGGTATAATTATTCAACGGAAATTTTTTTCCAATCCAACCCGATTCATTTTTTTCAGGATTTAAGTTACTATTACGTGTTTACCACGATAACATGTCAGATGTTACACATCATATGCGACTATGTGTAAGACTTGATTAATTTTTTTTAATTGGTTGCAAATATAATTGGAAGTAGTAATTTGGAAATAAGAAATAACTATCAAAGAGGACAATTTTAAATATAAAAATTATATATTTGAGTTTTTTACATCCATTATTTTCTCCCACTCGATCCATTATTTGAAATTTATATTATTTACTTCTTATAACTTCTTCTATTTGATTTTGTATTTTCAATTTCCCCAGTGCATTTCCATTCCTTGTTTTTCCAGAAAACTGTAAATGTTCTACAGAGAAAAGGTTTCAGTTCCTTTAAAAATCGTAATATTTTCTCATTTTTATGGAATGCCTGACTACTCTATTTTGAACCATATCATTTTCTACTCAGTTTGTTTGGCCTTTTCCAACTCTTCGAATTCGACATTCGAACTTTCAGAATGATTAATTTTTTCTGATAGTGATGAATAGTTTTTTTCCTACTATGCCTCTTTACTTTTTTTTTTTTTTTTTGCCTCAAGCCAACTGGAAGTGGAATTTCTTTTTGAGCTGTCTTTTTATTTTGTTTTTTCGTACAGTGACTTTTTCTGGATTTCTTTGTAGCGTTTTTTATAAGTATTTTAATTCTCTTTTCTTTATTTGTAACTTTTTGGCATGGTTACAACGCAAATTTTTTCGACATTTTAATTTTATCGCTTTTATATTCATTAAACATACTTGCCCACAAAGTTTTGTTTTTCACCTTTGCTTTACAGAAGTTTTGGAAATGCCTTTAATACAATAAGTAAGCATTTCTAATCAAAAATAAGAGTTTCTTGTTAATTATAAATATAAAATCTCTATTTGCATATCTTTCCCTTTTTTCTGAAAAAAGCTGTTCTCTCTCTCTCTCATCGTGGTTTTTTTTTTTTTTTTTTTTTTTTTTTAGTACTTTTTTCTTGTTGAAATCTACAATACTCAATTTTTCTAGGAAAAATTATACAAAGATATGTACTTGTGTGTTACCCACTCTCTACTCTGTATTTCATAATGTTGATATCTAACATTAAGCTTTATACTGTGTTAACAATTCTTCTTATAGCCTTCGCTTCTTGATTTAAAGAGGACAGTGCTTGAATTTCTAAAGTGGAAGTATATTTATCTTTCATGCCCCCATTACGGCCCTGACTTTGAAATTGATTTCCACAAAAACCACTCTTAGCAGATCTCTACATAGCAGGAAAAAAATTCTTGCTATATTTCAGGTTTGTAGTCTTATGTAGTAAAAATCGTTTAACACGAATCTGAGGGTGCTGAAATATTTTTTCGTGTTGAAGGATATTGCAAAAAAAAACACAAAAATTTTACAAAAATTAAGTTTATTAGAGAATACAGTTTACTTATATCGATGTGTATATATACAATGTATTTAACAAAATCTGTTCAAACATTTATATAACTTGCTCTCTTCTTTTAATTGTTGCTGATAAAACAGAATAATTCGCATTACAAAATCTTTACAGATTTCCGTATTCGTCTTCTGTTTTTGCCCAGTAGCCTTAAAAAGCTCCATCTTCATTATAAGCGAAATAGCAGTTGACTTTCCCCCTGAGATCTTTGCATTGTGATCGTAAAAAAATTCTTCTAAAATAGAAAAAAAATACGAACCAAGCTCAGAATTTTACTCACTCTGCAATGTATTCGTCACGGAACTTCAAAGCCAACTGATGAGAGATCAGAATTTTTTGTGTGGCGTTTATAGGGATGGAGGGTGAAGGTAGCTCAGATGAACAAAATTGGCTTGTGTCATGTGCTATTCTGAGGAGGTTAAGTAAGCCTCATTTCTACGAAACATGTGAAACCACCTCTCCTTCATTTCACGCCCTACTCATAAATCTAGCCTGCTCGTCAGTTTTTTTTCCGTATTTTGTCCATTCCCCCCCCCCAAAATCTTTTCGTGTTAAGCGATTCACTTCATGTTAAGAGAAAAATGCATAGTATTTTGTCCAGACCGTTATATTACTTCGTGTTAACCGATATTTCGTATTAAGCATTTTTGTGTTAAACTTATTTTTCTGTAGTTCAAAAATAGGAAATTTTACCCATGATGTTCCCGAAACCTTCCTTTGAAATCAACTTCCCCAAAACCCTTTCTTAACGGATCTATTCTCAGCAAAAGAAACCTCCTCACCAAATTTCAAGTCTGTTAGTCTAATAGACTCGGAAACTTCATGGAGAGTGAATGAGTGAGAGTCGCTCTTCTCCTATATATATATATATATTAAATCTCTTTCACAGAAAAATTAATTAAAACTTTTTTGTTCGGACTCCAAGATTATGTTCCAGAATAACGAATGAATCTTTTTTCTCTCTTACAGATTTCGCGAAAAATTACAAAAAGAATAGAAATGTTTTTTCAATTATAATGGTTTCCAAGTCTGAGCTCTAGTTTCATCAAATCTATTTTCTTTAGCTTATAACTTTAGTCTGTCTTGCTTTTGTTTTTAATTAAGGCTTAGCTTTTCTTTCCTAGCGATTACATTTTCTTCATTTTTTGTTCAGTGTGTAATATTTTTTATTTCTAACTCGTAATACTTATTCTTCTCTTTTCACTCTCGTTAAAATATTGAGAATCCTTTCCGTGTGTTTTTGATGCAAATACTCCTTTTCTCGCATGACGGATTAATCTTAATTACGATTTTATAACATTGTTTAATAATTAAAACTTCCATTTCCGGTTGATCCTTGTATTTTCAAGAGCGATTTTTATAGGTAAGTTTTTATTTGTTGTTGTTCTTCTGGACTTGTTTAAAATCACTATTTTAAATAAAAAAAGAGAAGAAATATGTCAAGTTTAAACTTTTTTTAATGATTCATTTAACATGGAATTCTTTATTTTATAAAAAAAATCATATAATTGAGAGTTTCCAATTTGAGTTCTTTATTAACTCTCTATTGAAAAACTGTCGATATAATTATTAAGTAAAGATGTTCAAGTATGATGTTTGTTATTTGTTTTCTCCTTTCTATTTCTGATGTATGACATCATATATATATATATATATATAACGTATCATGCCAATGAATCTTTTTGAGTTATTACAACTAAACTAAGTTTAATATATGTATTCCATTATATGTAATTACGTAATATATGTATTCATACGTATTTAATATGCATGTATCATAAAAAAAAATCCACACGTACATTTAAATTCATATTAGTTATATATGTTTAGAGTTATGATTTTTTTTTCAAGAATAGGCTATCAAAAGAACATTTTAAATGTTTCTGATCTTACTTTGAATATGATGAATATAAATACACTGATTTCTTTACATTCAAAAATTAAATAAACAAAACATACACCAAAAAAAAAAATTTTCAAATTACTAATTTGTAAGTGGATTTAGAAGTGGGAAAACTCTTCCAATGTTGATAAAATACTTTCGATATAAATAGTAATGAAAATTTTAAATCATTCAAAGATTTGCAAAGCTATGAAACAAAAAAGTTAAACTATAATATTAAAGCTATACTCTTTTTTTAAAAAAATGTATTGAAACGTAAACAAGTAATAAAATCTAATAAAAAAGTAAAATAATAGTAATAATCTATTTTTTTTTAAATATAGCAATCCTAATTTGTATTTCACTTTTCCTTTATGAGCCGAGGTTCTCAGATTTATCTCGTGAGAATCCGCTACAAATTTAATTTTAAGTACGTGTTTTTCTGGTATTTAAAACGAATACAACTTACCAGGATTTTCTTGCATACAATTGCAAGTTTTGGAAAACTGAATAGGGAGAGAAGACAAGATATACAAAAAAAGAACATAAACTAAAGTGACATGTATTATTTTTCTTTCATCCCTCTTCTGTGACTTACAAGAAAGTAATATTTACTCCTGTCATGTTAAAATTTCCCCACTCTTTCGTTTCGGTGAACGAAAATGTGTTATACAAGTTGACGTAATCAGAATCGTTCTCGGAAAATTTATGTCCGTGACTTTGGAAGACTTTTAAGGCTTAAATACGGAATAAATTAATAATAATCGCTCTTACCTTCAAAGTTATAAGCGTGTGCTAAACATATTCCTTAAAAATAAATTCTTGTTCAATGCAAATTCGCAATCACAAGCCGTAGATATTTCTGGGTTTGAGTGAAATTTATTAGTGACTTACCATTATAGTTACAAGAAAGAGAATAAGATAAAAATAGATGCGTTCGCAATATAATTTTCTGATTTTATATAGCTTTCTCATCTCCGATATAAACATAGGCGATATATTAATGAATAGATTGTATCATAATCAATAAATTAATTAGCCATTTTCTCGCAATTTATTGATAAAATCTTAAGACGGCAATAGTTTTTGTCTCAATTAATACCAGGTACAATGCAATACATTGGTTTTCAGTCTGTTAAGTCTTGTAAGACTGGATTCAACAGACCAAACGAAGAATATTTCGAATAAATTATGTTAATCACTCATTTTATGAAAGGAGGAAAAAAGAAAAACACTTTTTGAGAAACCGGGGAAACATGTTATTAGAATGTTATAAACTATTTGGTTTTTCGATTAACATCCTTTAAGATCTTGTAATTTTTTTTTAATATAATATAAAAAAAATTAATAAGAGAACATTCAAGCAATTAAAAATAATAGAATTTCAAACATTTACCTTTAGAAATCAGTGTTTGAAAAAAATAAGTTTTATACACATATATACCCTCTTTCTTTCTTCAAAACTGTTCGAATTTTAATGAAAGCCTTTATTATATAATATTCATTAATTAAAAGATATAAATTTTCAAAACTATCTGGGACGCTTTCGAACAAAAACTATTTGCAACCAAAAATGCTTATATTTTTCTTATATAAATAAAAATAAATAAAGTAAATCATATCTAACATGCTATTTTAGTGTGTAATTAATCTTGTAATATTCATATTTAAAAAAAATTCAGTGCTAATTTTTCTTAAGAAATTCTAACAAAAAACATAAATAAAATTAAGTATAATACTACATAAATTAAAACTTTATCGATTAAAAAAATTACTTATTCTTTAATTTTGTTTGTTTAAAAAATGCTAATAATATGTAGTACCATCGTGATGACTATTTTATTTTCAGTGGATCAAGTATGATCAGATTTTCAAAAAAAAGAGCTACTCAATCTGATTTACTTAAAAAAGTTTAAAATAAAAAGATCAAAACTATAAACTAAAGAAGAGAAATAAATGTATGAAATTGTCTCATTTTTGTTTTGAGAATCTTGAAATCGCATACGTTTCAATTATCAGAAAGTATTGTTAGTTTTTATGGCGGATGTTTTTACATCAGAATTATCTTTCCTCTTTCGTGTTGAAGATAAGCAGTTTATTAAATATAGAAATGATTCTTAAATAACTAGATATTGAACTCTGATAAAATTCAACATCACGCTGCGATATTCAAAAATCTCATTAATTATTTATTTTATTTAGAGCTACCATTATAAAATTCAACGTACTAGGAACTCATTATTGTGACATTGAACCAATTCCAAATACTGTTATCAAAATTTTCAAACTTAAGGAAGACATATAAAACGTGACAAATATATCTCTCTGGTTTTCATTTTGAATAGGGCAAAATGAATAAGGAATTTCGAAGTACTGTGAATCTTAAATTGGACTATTTGAATAACAATTTGCTGTTACTTGTTATTCAATATTGCTGATTTCAATAAAACTATTTTACCGTTATTTCTTCCATTAGATATATCCGTTTTATTCATACTTATTCAAGAGACTTTAGAATAATTTTCGAATACATTTAAACGATCTGTTTTTTCAACCTTTTGTGTGTTAATCTAAGCAATATTCTTCAAGAAAAAGAAATTAATGTATTTTCTTATTGTGGGTAAATATTTATCCAACAAATATTTGTGTGTCTCATTTTAATAGCTGCGTTTTGTATGTGGGGTTTTCTGCTTTGTTTATTGTAATTTTCCTGAAGAGATTGCATTCGCGTACAGAATTTGTTTATCTAAGTATATTATATATGAATTGAGTGAATTGAATTTATCTAATTTGATGTTTTACAATGCCCTTAGATGTAATCGAAAAGCATCGATGTTTTAAATTTACCTTTTCCCAACAAGGGTAAGCTACCAACCTCCATTGTAGTGAAAGCTATTTGGCGTATTTAACTGAGTTCAACCACATACAGAAAGGATAAATATTTTCACTGGGTTTCTAAATGGTAATATAATAACTGTTAATTTCTTTTTGTTAAATTATTCGGTGCTCTTTAAGTAGAGGATCAATTTATCTTTACCTAACAAGCTGAAAAAGTTGGATTAATTTTATAGCTGAATTAACGAATCTTACTTCATAATTCGTCTTGTATGAGTCTGATTTTCTAAGGACTTTCTCATAGAACAGGATGTATCAGTACAGGAGTTACAAGCTTTCCGTGCAGATAAAGGTCACTTAGATGATGAAATATCACATAGGAATGTAGGGTTGGAAACGTTTTCCTGATGTGGTAGTGACAACATAAAACTCAAGAAAGACAGGACAAGAATAAAATGAGAAAACGTGTTTATTAACCTTAGTACAGCAAAAATGCTGGGAAGTCTTTGGTTGGTGTACGCGATAGATCGCGCTTCGTAAACCGAAGCAGCAGATTACGGTGCTTGCGCACGTGATTAGCTTTCCGCGATCGCTATGAAGCTTCAATTCTTCTGCCGAGATTGTGGTAATAGGTTGGAACGTTAACCAAATGCTGAACTCACTGATATGCATCTAGTATACCGGGTTGCTGATTGCAATGAATGAGCTGCATAGTGGTTGTACGCCCCAACGTTACTTCAGGAGATAAACTCCTAGCCATGCATTATTTGCACAATTGCACCAGAGATTGTCCGAAAGCAGATCCTTCATCGTGGGCACATAAGAACATGAGCGAAGAGTAAGAAAAACAAACAAAGAAGAGGCTGTGCTGAATCTGGTACGGAACAATTCCTGTACCAGATGTGGTCTATCGCCAGTCATGTCGAGATTTCCCGTATGACAGATCCTGCATACTAACCACACCGACGTGCACTTCTATCACCCTGACATGCCCCTTATTGTCCTTTTAACATTATTTTTTCTCACTTGTTTGCTGTACTAAGAATAATAAACACAGTTTCACCTGTTATTTTTTTTCTTGTCTTACTTTTATTTTGTCTCGTCCCTACTACGCGAGGAAAGCATTTCCGATTATTCATTCCTATGTTATTTTCCATCGTCTAGGTTTACTCTATCTGTCCTGAAAGTTTGTAACCGCATTACCGATACATCACGTAGCACCTATCCAAAATAAGATCATACCACATAACACAATTTTTGCCCTCATTTTTATCAAATAATTTTGACAGAACGAAATAAAGTATTTATAAGAGTCATTATGCAACTTAACCCGCAAAATTCTTGATTTTTTTTTATTTGAATTTAAAAAAATCATTTTTATAGGAATGATGTAAAAAGTTACGTAAGGAAAAAAAATTAAAAATCCATGTAATAATATTGAGTGGGGATTTTTAAAAGGTTACATGCAGACTTTTGATAACTTACAGTATCTCCCAAAAATTTTTCAGAAATCCAATCAAATTTTCAAATGCAACATCGAACAATTATAGATTACCTGACCGTAGATTGCCAAGTAACGCGCTGAACTTACTTTGTCACCTACCATGGCCGCGGTAGCCAAGTGGTCTAGGCATCGGATCATATCTAGCGTGTCATGAGTTCGATCCCAGTACTACTAAAGACCCGCCGTGTAGGGCAGCGATGCACGATAAATCTGGCGAGAACTCAAACGTCCTCTCGATGGTGTGGTGTAGTAGTTAGGAGAGGGAGGTGCCAGTTCAGGTGTCGTCCACGTCACTTGACCATGGTTCAAAATTACGCGGACCGTCACCAAAAGCCCTCGTGTAGCTAAATAGTGCGACGTTAATATTCACTCACTCACAGTCACCTACTATATTCAAATGTCATTGTGTATGTGTGTGTCAGGTCTGGAGAATTTAACTTAAAATTTAAGGGAGTATTTTATAAAAATAGAGCAAACACTTTACAAACGCATAAAGGTTTTAGGGTCAGTAGGATTATTTAATGGCAGAGCGCGGCAATTTAGGAGAGAATGATCGAGTAGCTCCAGGTCGTCCCAGTTACCTTTACCTTAAGATAACTGGGACGCCTGCGAGAAGGGAAAATGAACTTTTTTTGCACCAAATTTAAATGGTTATCACTTACTTAAATTTAAAGCAACAGAAATAAAATTTTTACGTTGAATTATCTGTATATTTATGTACTTGTTAATGTAAAAAAATTCATTTTAAATTACAAAAAATCTGTAAGAGCAATAATTAATCAATAACTATTTTTTTTTGTTTTCAATCATGTTCTTACTTTTAGGTACACTTTGTATAAAATCTACTGCATATATAGCAACAAAATTGAGCGCAATTTTTGTAAACATAACAATCCATAAAATGAACAAAATTAAATTTTAAAATATAAATTTATAAAAAATTTTAAAAATTTTAAATTTAGTGATTCAAATTTCTTTTAAATTTTATGCAGAAATTGTGCTATATCTGACATTTCTGAATGTTTATTTGAAAATGAATTCATTCACTTTGTTAAAAATTTGGTAATCTTGTAATTTGCAAAATATCAGCACTATAGGTAATGTATACTTATGAGGCTTTATAGTCAACTTTCATATGGGTAATGCATCAAAGCTGAAAATTCTTCAAAGATTCATAAAAAAATTTGAGTAAAATGATATAAATGCTACAAAATACCTAGATAGATAAGAAACTGAAAAATGCTATGTATATATTTTCTGGGTAATTTAAGTAAAATAGGAAAGAAAAAGGTCTTAAAAGAAAAATAGAAGAAGCTAATGTTCGAGAAAATAGGGCAAATACAGGTTGTTATTCTTAATTCTTGTGATGAAGTGACATTTTATATTAAAAAATGCAGTTTTCTCAAAATAATGTTTTTAAAACTGCGTGTATCTTTTTCTTGGAATCTTCTGTATGAATGCACCTGCAATTTGTATTGCATATTACCGATATGTAATAATATACACTAAAGTGATTTTTTTTTTTATTTTTTCCAAAATATTTGGCTGGAGACCAGAAATCGTAACAAAAAAAGTAACACTTTTCAAAAAATTCATAGTGATTATCAGTATAAATTTGTTTTTAAAAACACCAAACTATGTACATGAAAAAAAAATCTTACTTAAGTATAAATATAAAAGTTTTTATTTAATATGCGGACAAAATTTGAAGTATGTACATTTCATAGTTTCTGAGAGAAAAAATACATAAAAAATGTTCAATTTAACATTGTCAGTATAAGGAGACCGACGCTTCTTAAGTGGAACTGGAATGTACAATGTAGACTATTCGCAACAATATGCATTTAAGGGTTGATTATTATTGAATAGAAAAGTGACATATTTCATTTTCGTAATCAACAAAAATAGGAACGAACATTCAGAATGATTAAAGGTCATATATAATTACCTAACTTGCATTTCACTTACAAAAATGAAGACAAGACGAGAAAATCCCTTCTTAAAGCTATCTTTGATAACAGAGTCCATTTTATTTTGTGGAAAACAAAGCAATGTGATTCTTCTCTTACAGTTAATTTTATTTCTTCAATAATAAATAGTTTAATTAAATTATTATGGTTTATCTGATTTTCAAAAGAGGATTCTTGCTTTTATGACTTAAGTAAGAGGCTAAGTAGCTCTCAACATTGCATTTCGCCAGACTGCATTGATATTTATAATTTATGTTTGCTAAAAATGAGATGGCAGAATCGTTGGGTACCAGTGACATGAGATAAATTCGGAATTCTTCTTGTAGAGGTCGTTCTTTAATACAGTCGTAAGCGAGCATAGGTAAGTGAGCACAGCTCTGAAATTAGCTCTTGGGAAATGCTGTAGTGGTTAAAAAAAGGACTTAAAATCATTGGCTCAAGTGTGGAATAGGCTTTGAATTTTGCGATTTTTCTTTGGATTTAGCAATTTTTATATAGATATTATGGTGAAATAACAAATTCATTCTAGCTCCCGGACATCTATCGCTAAATGAAGTAGCTTGGCGATCGATTTTGGTCGCTAAAAGTAATTGACATCGCCAAGGGCCCCCCCCATATACTACACTTTAACCGAAATCATTTTGAAATGTGCTACACTACTTATATATCCTATTATTTTGATATCATTTCGCTTCCTTTCATCAAGATATATAGCTCCACATTCATTCTTTGTTCTTTTACTGAAAAAAATCATGATTTTAACTTTTAAACTTCTGACAATTAGTAATGACATCCACAATTGCTCAATTCTTTGTTGTTTTGTACACAATCTAATCTTTAAGTCCCTACTGTTTAGTAATTTGTTTTGTTTGATACGTATGATGTGCTTTTAATATGTTCAGACTGCATCAGTTTTTTTAACTTTGTATTTAAAATAAATAACTACTTTCTGATAAATAATTTTAAACTGTGTTAAAAGAACTATTCGTCTGGTAATAATTAATTATTAACATTCATGTAATTAAACCATGATATATTTTGTTATTCAGTTTTAAAATCTACATCAGCTTAATTTTCAAACACACTTTCTTAAAATTTCTATAAACTCCCTTTAATAATGATCCTTTCTAACTTTATTGTATACATTTGAATTTTATGTAAAATTTCTAATGCTTTTCTATGCATTATTCAAACATAATAAGGATAATTCAAAGTAAAAATATCGAAAATATTATTCAAACAAACAAAGCAAAAAACATAATGCAAACAAAGTCCTTTCTTTACTTCTTCCGCATTATTATATGTGATCTCTATACATTTTACCTGAAAAAATACATCCATATATATATATTTATATATATTCCAAATTCTCGTCAAATTCGGTAACAGTTTATTGTGGTTGTTTGTGTGCATTGCCCAAATACTTATGGGTTTGTATGACTAAAGTAACTCTGCGAAGTTTTAACAAACTAAAGCTTCCCTAGTACAAGTGACTGCATTTGCATTTAAATATCTTACTTTCTGTGATCGTCCATTCTCTAAAGAGTAGTTTGAAATCACCTCCTATCATCTTACAAATATACCACATAAACTTGGGGACATATATTCGTCTTTAACGACTGAAAAGTTCATTGTTTGGTCTCCCCCTAAATCCGAGGCTATAAATGTAAGCATATTATTATCTTCCTGAAACATTACCATTGAGCTCAAATCTAACGTTTAGCTTCATTTCCTATTTTCATGAATAGGTTTATCTAACTATTGTCACAGAGAGTTGAAATTATGTGAATCTATCTTAGTGCGCATATTATTTATATTAAAAGTCACTCTACAATTCGCGAGTTTCTTTCATAGAAACAATGGAAAAATTAACACTGTTAGTATATATGTAAGTTGAAATATTTATCAGTCCAGTGGTGTACCATACACCCCGCTTCAGGGGGGAGGGGCAAGAACCTAGCGGGCCTAAAGCCTGACGTACCCTTTGTAAGATCCGGCTTGGGCCCAAAGCCTGTCTTCGGAGGGGTCCCTAATATTCTTCGTTATGAAATGTGTTAATATAAATGAAATGTTTTGCGTGTAATTCCTATTAGTTATAATTAAATACTAATCATTTTAGTTAATTTTTATGGGAACTAAATCAAAAACAATCTTAGACTGACTATTTATGAATGTTGCATTCAGGCACAGCGCTGAGCTATTAGTGAACTCGTTACTTTACACCACGATCGAGTGACAAAGACTAAGTTCAAGATTCAATTCTTTCCAACTTCCACATCACATTAACATGAGGACTTTGAGTCCTGACAGTTCCAATGTATGGCGGGTCTTCATTTGGATCGGGACTCAAATTCACAACTCGTTGGAAACAGCTACGTTCACGAGATCGAGACCTTTATCGTTAGGTCATCGGAAGTCATTCTAAAAATAGAAGATTATTCAATATTATAAAGGTTAAACAAATAAACTGATACTTTAATAGATGTATCAGATAAAATCTTAAAATAAATGAATAAAAAATCAATTTTAATGTCTAAAAAACGACAACTGAAAAAAATAATTTTTGAAATTCGAGGGAGAAAAAGTAAAATTTCACAAAAATCAATTTTCTTCTTTTTCAGAAAAATTTTGTTGCACTAAAATAAATATAATGAGCGATAATTTTGAGTTGAAAAATAGATATGCAGTAAGAATAATATTAATTAATCTCTAAATTCAAAGTACCTAGTGGAGGAAAATCTTAAATACACTTAAGAGAACATGAAATATTTAATAAAATAAGAATCAGTGGTGTACACGCGAACCTCTTTTATGGCAGGAGTTACATTCTAAAAAAGATGTAGATGAAAGTGCCGAGGAGTAATCTCTATGGTAAAAATTAAAACTCCATTGGAATACGGTAGGTTGACCCCTTTCGCACACTACTCATAAGAATATTTTGATAACTGATGGGAAAATTTTATTTTTTATTTATATTTAAACAAATTCATTATTATAAATTTTAGATAATTAAATCTATAATTACATAATTTAATGACATTTGATCGATGAATGATATCTGTATAATAATTTAGTGCAAAATGCAAAAAAATATTAAAACTGTTCCTTAGTGCTTATTGTATTAATATTACAAGTATGTAACTATGATTTCAATAGTTGGTAAGTTACACTGGTGGAAACAATTGAAGGGAAAAGTTGTTTCTTTAGCAATAAAAACAAACTAACTAAGCAAATAAAACCAAACCTGTCCAAAATACCATTCGATACAAGACCAATATTTGGGAAAACAAAAATGGGCCCAACCTGCACCCTAAGTAAAGAAATTGATCCCTTTTCCTGCACAGCAGCTGACCGTCAACCTGTCAGTCAAAGAAAAACATGTCTAATAGACATGCTGCCTCTAATAGCTACACAACTCTCGCATCCGTGCTTCATACTGTTTACAGTGGTTCCTATTAATTCCTAACCCAGGGCTCAAAATTACGAGGTCTGTCGCCAAAAGCCCTTGTGTATAGCTGAACAGTGCGACTTTAATATTCACTCACTCACTCACCCTATCAATTCCTGTAGCAATCACACCCACTCATGCATCAATGCCCTCTAGCCCTTTAACGCGCGGTGGTATCTCTCTGAAACCACCATTTTCTAAAAAATACCTCTAAACGCGCAGTGGTATTTTAATGAAACCAATAATTCTAAAGATATCTCTTAACTCTCTTAAAAAAAACTAGATGTCAGCACGTGAGAAAAAACTCCTTTTTCTGTGAAAAAAATGCATCATTTTAAAAGCCTTTTTTAAACACTCCAAAAAAGATTTTTTTAGCAAATAAAAATAGACGAAAATTAAAGTAAGTTATGTACATTTTTGCTGCATATGCTCTTCATAGCATGACTAATTTTTAATATGATAAATTATGAAAGTAGTGATTATATAAAGATTTTTTCGGGGTGGTTTCAGACTGATACCACCGCGCACCTAGAACATGAAAATTGTCCGTTTCTTCTCCGGCTTATAGCACACACGCGTAAGAGATTAAGCACTTTTTTTTCTTTTCTTTGACTCAGGCAGTGAAATAACTAATAATTTATGGGGGTTTTCCCATTGATTTGGGGGAGGGGTTTTTTATTTCCGAAAACTGCATGTTTTAGTAATTTAATAATAAAGAAACTTTGAAAAAAAACTTTACTGGCTATTGAAGTTGATTTCAATCGCTTATAGTTATATTTTGTATTATTTAATATTTAAAAAGTAATTCTAATATTTAATATTGCATATTTTAATAAATTTATTACAAAATATATAAAGAATATTCTTACAAATCTGATGCAAATCATATATTGTTCATCCGAGAATTATGTCGTAGGTGCGCGGTGGTACTTCTGTGAAACCACCTCCCCCCTCGGAGGGGGAATGTACTGTAATTTTTTTAAAGGTATTTTCTCTGTTCTTAGGTTCTATACATTGCATTTATAATTTTATTTTGAAAAATTCAGCCAATTTTTTTTTCGCGCTTCAAAGGGCTAGAGTCCATCGATGGTTCTTCGAGCTGGTGTTCGTGCTGCAATTGAGCGTCCAAATAGTTCCAAGGATTATTAATTATACTCTGAGGGGGGGGGGGAATCCGAAACCAAACCATTCGGCCATTTCATAGAAATAAACAATTGATAAAATTGTTATTGACCATTTGACAACACTAGAGTAGAGGTTATTCATTACTTCTCAAATTTATGTATAACGAAATTTGATTGGGTTCGTAAACCATTTGTGATAACGGATACATCTGTATATGACGTAATTTTTAATAATGAGGAAGAACTCATTTCATTCGGTAATAATCGAGATTTAATTTCAAAGTATTAGAAAGAATCAATTTATTCATTTTGGAATAAACTTAGATGCAATATCTCAAAACAGCCAAAAAAAAAGCTTTAAAAGTATTGCTACAATTTTCTACATCTTATTTGTGTGAATTCAGATTTTCAGTACTAATAAATATAAACATGAAATAAAGATCAAAATTTTTCGAAGTAGATGATGAAATGAGAGTGGCATTTTCATTTTTACGACCCAATTTTAACGAAATTATCAAAAATAATCAAGCTTGGAATTCACATTAAGTTTTTCTTATTAGTTTGTAATCAATCACTCAACAAACATTTTGCTGTCTTTGTCATACATATTTTATTTAACTTTGAAAATTATTATCATAAAATATTTTCTGTAGTATATTATAAATGAGTAAAATTCGTTTAAACTTATTTTATTTTTGGTTTTCCCCCTAAATTTTGAAATTGTTAAAAGTGTACCGCAACAAAAAAAGTTTGAGAATCACTGGTCTGGAATCTAGATGATGTCGATTGGCTTTATCAACGGTAAGTAAGCAAATAAATTCAAAAAACAAGGATTTGGCTAAGCTACGATGTTTCAAAACGTCATTACGCTACAAGCTTCAGCGAGCATGTGAGGTGTCTCTACACCCGTGGTGGCCAACCTTTTTCGGAAGAGTGCCACTATTTTATAAAAAAAAATTATACCTGCCACTTCTAACTCTTCCAACAAACAAAAAAACATGAAAAGTTGATAAAATGTTAAAATCTTATTATGGGGTTTTTACGAAAGAGCACATTTTTTATGCTAATCTAAGTAGTGAATTTTAAAAATAATTTAATCTATTAATACAAAGATTTTATTATTAATTAACAGGCTATAAAATCAATCAATCTATTAGTTTTACCGATTCAACAATCAATTCGGTGAGGTATAAAAGAAAAATGAGTAACTTTAAACACTTAATTCTAAATAATTGTTAAACAGTCAGTACTTGCTTAATATTGTCTTTGAATGTTTATTTTTTTAACCAAGTTATTTATTTGGATTAGGTTGTTTTATGTGCATATTAATTCATTTGGAGCGATATTTTGATTTTAGTATGTTCATAATGGAAAACATTTGTTCACTAGCATACTGATCTGGCAACCAAATCATGTAAATTTGGAAAATTGTTTGTTGATACGAATTTCAAAAATTCAATACCATTCGGTTCACTTGCAGTTGAATTAAGTTTCTTATATTTTCATTTCAATGTAGTATGGGGCTGTAGGTCAATAATTCTGATTTAGATTTCAGGTGGGTAACAACTAACGTCTTGCCAAGAAATTGAAAAAGGATTTGTGAAAGATATTTTTTATTATCATGAAATCATCTAACCTAGCACTGAATGAATTCTGCAAAATGGATGCTAAATTTTTTAATTTATCACAGCTCGGAGCATTAATATGCTTGGTAGATAGTCCTTGCAATAATGTAAAATGCGTTACTTTTTTTTTCAATTTTATTCAATTTTTATTTCAATTTCAATAATATTTTCTGAATAATCTTATATTTAAGTTATTCAAATATCCCATACTATTGGTAAGAAAAGCAAAATCCTATAGTCAATCTTTGTTTTTAAGTAACAAGCGCATTGTTTTCTTCCAGGTATTATAAAACACTCACTCCCTTAAATTCCAAAATCTCGTGAGTGCACTTCCTTTGGAAAGCGAGCGCACACCACAATGAAGGAGTATTCTTTACATGATAATTTTCGGTTGTAATCCATTTCATTAAAATAAATTGTGGGTTCTTTTTCTTTTCGTCTGAGATAACAGCATTTCAATAAAATTGATAAAAAAAATGTTATTTATTACTATTTTTTCAAATGCTTTATTTTTCCTTCAAGTCTTTACGTGCCATTGTCACAACTCTGCTGTGCCACAATGAGGCACGCGTGCAGCGGGTTGGCCACCCTGCTCTACCAAGACCATCTTGAAAGATCAGGCCACGAAAGCTTTTTGATGACGTCACGAAAGGAGGGAATGCTTCACAACACACTATCGTTGTCAGAAATGCAATGCTTATTATATTTGTTTCTTTTTAGGACTCAAGCTCTAAAATTTGCACATTTACATTGTTTAATTTTTATAACTCTCCTTAGAATACTTTCAGATGAAAGTTTTGTATTAATACATTAGAAAGGGCATCTAATATTTTCCTGGAAAAATGGAATATCACTTACGAAAGGCTCATAATTATAATACAGAGAAAATTAAGAACAAACTGAATCAATATAAAATAATGTCAATCAAATCAAATAGAAAAAGAAACATTTACTTGCAAAGAAAATAATAAAAGTAAAGCATCAAAGGCATATTAATAAAAAAACACATGCACATTTAAAAACGTTCTGCTAGAGTTGCTTTTTCCTGTGAAATAAAAATATAATAAATACTTTCCTGTATAATAAAATGCATGCAAAAATGTATACAAATATAAAAATGACACAAACCGGTTTAATACAGCAAAAATAGATTCTAGGTTATAAATTTGAAAAAAATACTTTACCTATAAATAATTGGAAAGAAAACTTTTCTAAGAATATATCATTATTAGATAATGTACTAACTAATCTCAAGTTTTGAACCCTTAGCTTAGGTGATGATATATTATTTACATTATTTTTATGCATTAAGAATGAATATTTCGCTCGGGTGAAAATATCTAAAAATGAAGCAAAAAATGTTTCAATTAAAAAAAAGCATTTTACATTAAACATACTTTGAATGTGCTAAAATGTTCATGAAAATAATTTAAACAACACAATTTTTCTTTAACTAATAGTTATGTGAATTTTAAAACATGTTCATTATATTTTTTATGTTTTATTGGGGGGGGGGGGGGGGGGGGGGGGGGGGGGGGGGGGGGGGGGGGGGGGGGGGTATATATATATATATATATATATATATATATATATATTGTATATGTATATAGTATAAAAATGCATTAAAAGGATATGCAGGCACATTGAATAAAATATGTATCGCTAACTGAATATTAAAAAAAATAAAACAGAGAAATATAAAAAAAAACATTAATTTAACTGGCCTTAAATTTCATTTTTCGATTATCCTTCCCCATTAAAATTTCTTCATGGTGTTTTTTTAAGGAAATTTTAAGCATATATTTCAAATGTAATGAATATATATATATATATTTTAAATGCAGGTGTGTTTCAGTTTACACAAAGTTAATTAAACGAATGTAAGACATTCCACTACTCATGTAACTCCATATACGCTTCTGTTATGATTGTACGCAAGATAATTGGCAATCAACTTTAAGAAATCTTGATTCGAATGTTTTCGATATTAACAAATTAAAATGAAATATTGTGTTGAAACGACTTTCCTTACAATATTTTTAGGCATTTTCAAATCTCTTTTATCCAGAGGTCTCAAATTTTTTATCTTACATTTTCTGAATCGAAATTGATCTATTTATCTAAAACAAATATATATTTAAAATCGGAGCATCCGAATTTTATATTATGCACGAAATAACCCACTTTATGTACATCAAAACTTTATACACTTCTGTTGAGATTTCTAATTTATTTGAAATGTTTAATACTTAGTTGGAATCCTTAATACCTACTTAAACATTACATATATTTCCTGAATGATTTGAAATCAAAATTTTCAGTGAAATAGTACCACATTTATCAGAATGTAAAGATAGCACGTTTTTAAGTCGCAATTGTTTTTCAGTTTGCAAAATTTCCTACATTACAATTTTCAATATACTTTAATCAAGTTTGAACAGCCATAACATGATAAGGAACAGAATTAATAGAGCAGATTTCTTCAAAGATATTTACCTTATTAAGAATATTTAGCAAACCACTGAAATATATTAATCCATGTTATCTCATTGAAAGGGGATGGACAGCCGTGTAAATGTAGAGATATGTATTTTATTAGATGAACAGTTGGACATATAACAATAACGAGGAATTACTACAAAATGTATGGAGTTTTAGGATACGTTATTAATACAATTTTTAAGATAGTAGTATTTGATAGAATAAAAAAATATATAGAAGTTTAAACACTAATTTCTTATATAAAACAAAATATCTTAATTTACAAATAATTAGGAATGTTATCATAAATGCATCAGTTTATTATACCATGTCATCAAAAATATATTCAGTAATGACTCAAGAATAAAGTTATACAATGATATGAATATCGTACCTTTCTTAATATCCAATGGTAATTGCGACCGATGTGATGCTCACTACATTTCATATATAAAAACACGTGGTAACTTAAAGCACTTTATCACAAGCGTTAATGCAAGACTGGTGAAGTAATGGTCAAACTTGAGGAAAACTCGTCCCTCCTTTGTCCACGTGACCACTTTTTAGAAGGGTCGCTGTCTCAGCCAGTAGAATCAAGACAGCCTTGGCTCTACCTATCCAATGACTACGTACGGTGCTTCTACCGTACGTAGTCATTGGCCATTGCGTGGCAGAGGTGTCTGCTAAGAGCTTTACTATCATCTGATTCCTTATATGCATATAGGCCTTAATTATTTTGCTCTATTTTAAAAAAAAAAAACGTTCCATCCTTTAAGTGTTTTTAGCAGTGTATTTAAGAAACAACAAATTTCTAACATATCGTATTCAGTAACACATTATTTTGCAGAATTGAGTAATACAATTAAAAAAATGAAATATTCTTTTTTTAAAAAAAAAAAATGTCAAATAAATTAATGCGAAAACTTAAATCATATAATAAACCAAAATTTAAACGTATTGATCAACAGATTTTTTAATTAATGTTTTAAACAATCCCTTTAGTGAAGTACATAACTTAAACTAAATCATGATTTAAATACCGTATGATTGTGATTGCTATATTAATTTAGTAGAACTAACGTTGTACACTAGAAGCAATAGTTCAAATATTTCTTAAAATTTCGGAGGAAAAAACTGTATTATATTTTTATTTAATTATAAAAGACAATGGAGCACACTTTTAGCCGTAAAAAAACTATACATTATTTTGCTTAGACAAGTGACAGTGAAAAATGCCTATCGGCAATATTAATTAAGTCGATGCGCTTGTGCGTGGGATATCTTTGAAGCACTAGATTGTAAAATTACAAACAAAATTGTCAGCGATTTTTTCCTCTGAAGACTGGTTTTTTTTAATATTTATTTTCTTATTTTTGTTTTATATATTCTTACTAATGATTAAAATACAAAGTAAGTTTAAATTCAGTTTTCTAATAATGGAATAATAATTGCATAACGCTAGAATTATGGTACAGAGAACATTAAATTGATGCAGAGCACTAGAAGATTAAGTCTACCAGGACGTTATTTTTTTTAAAAAATTAATTAGTTTTACCATTATTCTGGAATGAATTTTTTCAAATAGTGTTTATAGTCAGAATTATAATGAAATTATTTATTTTAAACATGGTGTAGGTTTTAATTGCAGTTGGAAATTATTTTCACGTGAGTGCTTTTTCATATAAAAAGTAAAATTTTGAATTGTATTTATATGTGTTCTGAAACACTACTCAAGAAAGATTTAACAAAATAATACAATGTTATGTGATATTTTATTAAAAAAAAACTAAGTAATATATCACTAATTTAATATGACAGATATATTCAGTTTTAATCTTATAAATTGATTAAAAATTACTTTATACATCCAAAACTTTTTACCAAAAGAAATTTTTTTGAATTACTTCTATTATTCAAAATAAAAGAGATTTTTACGCAATTTTTAAATCAAGAAATTTTATGAAATTTGTATCACATAAAAAATTTAGCTTCCTTATATTTAAAGCAGAGTTTAAAACTCGAGGACTAAATTCCAAATAATTTATTACTAAAGCACATTTACATTCACGAATTCTTTATACTTCTTAAATTTACGTAAACTCGCTGAATCCCATAAGGCATTACAAAAATATGCGAACGCAGCTATTAACTCTTGCTTATCGTATGTGAACATGTGTATTCTTGTATTAGCTCCATGGCCCAAATACAATTTTTATTAATGACAGTATTTTACACACTGTTAAACAATGTTGAATAATGATACTTAATACATGCGCATCCAATCTCTTCTAATCTTTTTTCGAATGTATATTTTTAAAATGGTGTTTGCTTTTATCAGAATTGCTTTATCCTTAGAATTATTTATGAAGCTTTGAATATCATTTCGGAAAGAAGGAAAAAGATATTTATGTTCTAAAAAATAATATTGAAAAACATATTTTTCCTCTTAGTCTGCATAACTTCTTTCATACAAATAATGTTTCTTGAATAAAGTATACATGATTTAAATTAAAAGTATCTAATTTATTTGTGGATATAATAGATCATTTTTGACTTATTGCTTTAGACGGAACAGAGTCTTAAACATCATGATTTCTTTTAAAACGATTTAATTTTTTGTCTCTATGTTAGCAGAAATAATTAGTTTATTATTTTTAATAAATGTTCTCAAATTTTGTTCTTTAAAACCATCATTTTCAATTATGTTTTTTAATTATTTCTTTCTACCAAATTTTATTTTGTAAAAAGATGAAAATATTATTCGAAATAAAATATATTCCATTCTATATTTGTCATCTATTTTTCCTTCGAATTTATGAATCATTTAAATATAATTATACTCACAGATCCGAAAACCTATCCTGACCTACGCCTTCGCTGTAAGGGGACATGCAGCAAAGACTCACATTAACGTTTTAGAAAGTACTCAAAATGTAACTTCTAGACAAAATTTTAAACACTCGCTTGTTCATGATTCACGTTGGCCTCAGTGCAGCAAGTAAACTTCCCCCTAAAAAACAAACAATCAGGAGAAATGAAATAAATGTGTTGTATAAAATTGACAATTCAGAAAATAAATCGATCATGAATATCAAAAAATATTGTCTGGATCTAATTTATCATAAACACAGATACATTTTAATTGATCCTGCTTTTATTTAATTTCTACATTTAATAACTTACTTTTCTTTAAAATATTAATTTCTCAATAGTTCTGCAGTTTGACTTGCTCGAACTCATAACTACTCCATGTTGGTCGAAGTTCTCACCCAAACTTAAATGTAAAATAGCTCTCCATTCTGGTCTACCAATCACAGAAGCTCCTCTCAACACCAATGCATCCTCTTTTCAATCTAAAATTTTTCTCTTTCACACTCAAACTTCTTGGCTGCAATCGGATTGGCTAGGCTCAACCCGCCCACCCTGAACACGATAAAAGTTTTTCTAAGTCATGACTTTTTATTTCCACTTTACACTCACTATACAAGTAATTTTTATCACACAATTGTAATTCTTAACTTATTTTCATCTGGAATAACTATACTTTATCAACTTCATAATTAAATTATTAAGAAGGCAATTTGAACGTATTATAAAGTCATCTACAATCTTATGATTGGAGATAAAGGTTCAAAGGAACCAAGTGCTCTTACCTAGCCCATTCCTAGTACCGAATAGGATTAACTCCATATTTATGATTAAAATTTGTAACTGCCTTATTATTACTTCTTAAAATGCTCTAATTATTTCAGTATCTAGTATTAGTACTATATTGATTGCTTAATGAATTGTAATTCACAATAAATGACTTTATATACATATTTTTTCTTACTTTAACATTTTTACGATACATGGTATAGTATGATAAGCAAATAATTCCGAATGTAAAAAGAATCACGGTTCTTTTCCTCAACTAGTCTTAACAAATCTTGAATGTGTAAATGTTTGTTGAAATAAATGCAACTGTTCAATGTAAACACAACGCATTTTGTTAAAAGTGTTAAATTATAAAGAAGGAACTTTTTTTAAAGTCTCAAACGAAAAAAAAGCATTTCTGGTAGAAAACTCTTATTTCCTTTACTAAATGCTGAAGAAGGAAAGATCATTTTCTCTGGGATTATTGCCAAACCAGGTGTGAAATGGAAGTATATTCTATTGCTATGGTAACCCATCATTGCTCCTGATGCTCAATCACGTCACGCGTCAATAAAGATATGGAAAAAAAGTTATAGCAAGCTTAAAGATAAGACTAGAATTTTGTATATATATATATAAGTAGAATGTTTCTAGTTTTAAAATATAAATGCTTTGGTATTTGTATATGAAAGAGAAATATTTGATAATATATACATGTTTGAATAAGTAAAATAAAATTATACATCTAATATTCTAAGAATTTATGAATACCAAGTATTTTATAAGCAATTTAAATAGTTCATCTAATGCAGAATATCTGCAATAAATTATTGTCCAAAATTTCATTTTAATATATTGTGAAGTTCCAGATGAAATTTGAATTGATATTAGATTTATATTCTTAAAATTAGAGAGACAAGTTTTAAAAAACTGTTGTATTAATGGAATAATAATTATCACAAAATGCTTGAAAGCTTTTAATCGAATGAAATTTATTTATCCCTTTTTCATATAGTTAAGGAACTATTTTGAGAAAACAAAATTACACAAATAAACATTGAACATCTAAGTGTATTTATCGAGTAAATATTTATTCTTATTATGAGACAAATTTTAAAATCCTGCTATTCAGTTATAAAATTTAATATGACTTAATTATATTACTTAAGTTATCAGGTTTAAATTTTATATCTAACTAAATTTACTTATCACTTTCAGATAATTTTAGAACTATTTTATGACTACAAATAAACATCATACATCTAAGTATATTTATCGAGTAAATATTCTTAACCAACATGTCACATTAAGAAATTCCATTTAATGATTAAATGAAGTAAAGAATTAAGTGTTTCGAGCCAATTTATTTTGTTCAAGTAAATATATAGGAAATTAGATGATTGCAAAAGGCTGTTAGAAAAGTTCCATTAAGGATGCAGAAAGCGTAGACTAAGTAAGCCGACTTAGAGCTACCTTCTATAGATCAAGAGTGAAGTCAAATCTTAGCTTATTTCGGATTTCTATCTCGTATATATTATTTATCAAGATTCGTGCGCCGAATCTAAAGTTCAGATTCTCATCCAAAGAAATGATTTATATTTACTGATTGGTGGCCTTTTGATAAAGAACTTCTGTCTCCTCGTATATTTGCTTTAAGCGTTAATTTTGTTTCTTACTTTAAAACAGGAGTTAAAAATGTAAATATTATTTTTACAATTAAATATATTCTTTACTATTGATTTCCACTCGACTGAATTCATTTGTATGTATTGCATTCGGGCAATTTGAATTTCAGAAAATATTGTATGAATCGGTTAAAAAATATATTGTTCAAATTTAGCATTTTTATTAGTAGTGCAGTATGCTATGTATATGTTACACAAGTTGTTATCAAAATAACGGAAACACCAGGGAATAAAATGTGCTCTGTAAACATTAAAATGTAATAACAGTAACCAGTTTCCTTTTATAAATAGAAATGTATGCTGGTAGTATGTGGTAGAGAGTTTTATTGAATTTCTACAAGGATTTTTTTCAAAAGTCTAAAATGTCGGACCTATCAGATTTTCATTGAGGCGAAATTATAAGAACCTGTCTAGCTGAAGTAAGTGTCACTTAAACATCCCAACTTTTAAGCGTTTACGGAAAAGAAGCGGGAAAGAGAAGCTCAGAAAACGGAAAGAGAAGCTCAGTGAAAGAGACCGACGAGTATGGAAACGAATGTTAATGTCTAAAAAGCAAACAACTGCAACAAAAGTGACAACAGAGTTCAATCAGCATCTGGATTCTCCATTGTCAATGATTACAGTTAGAAGGCACCTTCATAAACAGAACATTCGAGGGATAGCAGCGATTCCCGAGCCACTTGTCCCACAAGTTAATGCCAAACGTTGTCTACAGTGATGTCAGACGCACAAAACCTATTCTACTGATAAGTGGAAGTAATATGGTCTTACGAATCGTCTTTTACACTTTTCTCTGAAACAGGACGGGTGCACATTTGGAGAATATTAGCTCAGGTGTATAATTGAGATTATCTCTTTCCAATTGTCAAGATATGGGCAGCCTTATCAATCTTTTCTACTGGACCAATCATAATCCAGAAAGAAATAATCACTGGGGAGAAGCATCCAGAAATTTTAGCTGACCAGATCCTTCCTATGATGTAAACTTTGTTTCTTGCAGGTGGTGGAATGTTCCAGAATGATAACGTACCTAACATGCCGCAGGAATTGTCCAATCAGGGTTTGATGAACACGAGGTTGAAGTTAAATATCTATCTTGATCTGCACAGTCACCTGACCTCAGTATAATTGAACCATTATGGTCTGTTTTAGAGCACTCAATACGGAATCGATATCCCAACCGGCATCTCTCCCAGAACTTTTCCAATATCTCCATAGAGAGTGGTGCAATATTCCTTTAAACACTATTCAGCACTTGTATAAATCGATTCCTAGGTGAATGCAAGCTGCATTACATACGGCAATCCTACACCATATTAATAAAGGATTCTTTATAAATATAAGGTGTTTCTATTATTTTGATAACCACCCTATATTACATTTTTATTAACTATATTATATATTCCATTGTAAAATTTCCCTTATATTGTAAGTTAATTTTTTTTTAAAAAAATGTATTTATATGTTATTCAATATAAATATATTTGTACACAAAAATTAGATATTTATGATTTATTTAAATATTTGTCAATCTTTTATTTCATAAAGATATCTTATTATATTCATTGTTCTATTTCAAACTTTTCTTTTTACGTAACTTAGTTTACTGTATCATAATGAATGAATTCAAATCCTCAATATTTTAAATTTCTGATACCAATACAAATATAATTTTTATGATGCATTTGTTAGCATTTCAGCCATATTAAAAAAAATTTAAAGATTGCTTTATGTATCTTCTAAATATAATTTAGTATATTATATTAATCTTTATATAATTTAGTCTCTTTGAGGAATAAAATATACTAAAAACAAAATAATATTGCTTACATATTCAGAATCAAATTTTTTATATATTTATAACATATTTCAATTCCTCAATTAATAAAATCAAGTTTTGAAAATACGTTTCTTATGTCTGCATAATTTATTTTTAAGGATGCATCTCTAATAAAATTTATCACTTTTTACTAGAATTACAACATGCTTTTTTTTTTAATTCACAACAACTTGAAAAATTTCGAATTTTTTAAAAAACAATTATATATACTATTGACCTCATTCACACACACAAAGGAATCAAAAATATTACTCGTCTTCTTAACATACGAACAAAATCTTTACTTGAACAAATTTACAATAAGAGTAACTTTTTTTCTAAAAGTTACATCTTGTAAGAAATCATTATATGACTTCATTACTAATAAATTTTAAAAAATGTGTACTCTTACTGATGATAACTTCGGACAATTTCGTGGAATCAAAAGATGTTACCAAACATTGCGATATACTGCCAATAGTGAAAAACATTCCTGCTCACGTTCCAATACAGTGGTAATAACAGTGACAGCATATGGCGTCACTTTTTGAATTGGCATTGTTTTTGGTGACGGTCAACATTGCCGGTTTTTGGAAATTGGTCAACGGTATAATATGTAAATACCGAATATATATATATATATATATATATATATATATTCTTTGTAAAGAATAAGGTATTCTGAAGAGGAAGAAGGATTTTTCTGAAATTCTTATCAGACATCAGAAATAGTTTTTTAAAAATTGGTTCTAAATCAGCAATTTTAGTTTGATTTAATTGCTTAATGCAGGGTATTCTCACTTACATTAAAAGTTAACCAGAAATCTTTTAGAACATTTGTAAATGAAAAAGAAATAAATTTATGTTCAAAAGCCTTTTGGACTAATTGTATTGAATCCTAACGAGAAATATGAATTTAAGAGCCTTATCCATGGCATGGTAGAAAAGATGAAATCAAAACAAAAGCTCTTGGTTTTTAATTTTAAACAGATATACAAAGAAAAGGAAATGAAAATAAAACTTTTTATACCAATTTAGAGTATAGGGGGGAAATGCAAAAAATAAATCTCTAAATGTCATATATTTCCTCCAACTCTTTTTAAGTTCATGTATATTTATGTTCAAAATATGTTTCTTAAATAAATGTGTCATCTTTGTGGAAAACATGATAGTTATTTTGAAAAGTAAACTGTACAAGCATGCAACATTTTGTCACTCTGAAATAATCGATTGTTGTATGCATGACATCATATGTTTGTGCCATCTGTGAGGAAAAAATATGATAGCTATTTTTAAAAGTAAACTATACAAGCATACAACATTTTGTTACTGCACAATCGATTATTGTATGCATAGCTATCGTATTTTGTTCCTTAAAAATATTCTGTGCAACTGCACACATTCCTGTTGACATTTAATCTATATTTTTCGTGTAACAAAAGATTCCATTTCACGCGCAACAAAATAGAGATTGAAAGGAGATACACAATACATTCCCATTTAGGAAATGGAATGGAAAAGAATTCTCAAACACATTTGGAATTGAAGCAATAAATAACTTGGTAGTCACTCTATTTTAAAAAAAATAAAGAAAAAGAAGTTTTATTTTGTTAATATTTATCTTCTTATCGAGAATTATATTGGTGGTTCTATTTTTTTATCCTTCTAAAACTCAGTTCATTAGACTTTAAGAAAAAGAACTTAATATTTCTGCGTTCAGTTCAATTCAAGAAATTATTTACCGATCACTGGACATAAAGGCATTAGATATTTCTTCGTAACTAAACAGCTCTCACGGCAATAAATTATTTATATTTTCGATATGACAAACATAAATATGTTTGGCATCGCAAAAATTCATTTCGTTATTTTCACTTCTTTAGTTTATTGTATTAAATAATTAATTATATCCAATCACTATACCTAAAAACATTACATATTTCTATGTAACAAAACTCATGGCAATAATTTTTGCAAAAAAAATAATCTGTTTTTTTAATATAAATATGTTCCGCTTCTCAAAGAATCATTTCATAATAAAGGTGTCTCTTATTTAGTTTATTGTAAGAAATAGTGAATCTTATCTATAATTCAATAATAAAACTAAAACGAATTAGTTTATACATCATGTAACTAACTGACTTGCCACAGTGTCCATATTCACTTCTGCAGAAACTGGCTTTAGATGCTTTAGTTCGTATAAAAAATACTTGCAAAAATACTTGGTTTTATCATAGAGACTCGACCCATATTGATGTTAGAAAAATTTAGAATTTGTATCACTGGAATTTTGACAATTAATATATAATAATTGCATAAAAATATGCTGTATACCTAAGAAAACATAGCAGAATTTAAATGTTTACTGTCTTATATATAGCAATCTCTCGCTTTCAGTTACTTTTAAACATAAAAACTAACAGAATTATAACGCTTGTCATAAAGAGGGATCGATTTTTGTATTCATGTGTCGAAGAAGTTCACAGCCAGCATGTGATAGTCATTTTTCCGTCTTAATCACTGAGAGAAATTTCTTCAAGTGTAAGAAAGATGGAAGTTGGGGGGGGGGGTGATTTTATTTTAATTAACATTGCACTCTAAATCAACACGAGGGCTACCGGCCCTTCCGATTTTTCTAGAGGCCCTTCCTGTGTTTAAACTTGCACACCTTACCAAGGAAGGACTTTGCCGCTCATCTGGTACATTGGTTAGTGACATTGACTGCTAAGCTGCAAGGACTGACTTTAAATCCCGGAGAAGGCATGGGTGTTAGTAAATGTACAGTGCCTTGCTTTTTCGTAGTAGGGGGCTATTCTAAGTATTCGTCAAGCCGCAAGCTCTCTCTTGAAGTTGGTGGAGGCTAAAGAGAGATTTGAAGCCCCTGGCCACCCCCTAGGTTGTTCTCCCTCAGAATTGGAATGGAACCGAGTCAAATTTTACCGTCCCCTGAATGGTGCTCAAATCTATGGCTAACGACAGTCGTACAACTAGCCCCTCGCCACGATGTGTTTCGTGAGAATCGATCTGACGTTACTGTTGATCGGGTGGGAAAAATAAAAAACAACAAGAAGGAGGACTTTGAGCCTCGATAGATTTAGATGTGCATCAGCACCTTTACACGGCAAATCTTTTGTAACATAACGACTCGAACCCTCGATTTGACAACGCCAACCTCGACTTTCTGTCCATGAACACTATGCAACCTCAGCCGAAAATTAGTGAAAGGGAACAAGATCAGAATACCCTCCACCGTTTAGACGGGAGGAGTGCCACAATAATTTATATTTTGATTTTAACAAGCACTTATATTGCTTATAGTTGCGAAAGTTAGTGAAAGGAAACAAGATCTGAATACCCTCCACCGTTTAGACGGGAGGAGTGCCACAATAATTTATATTTTGATTTTATCAACTTATATTGCTTATAGTTGCGAAAGTTAGTGAAAGGAAACAAGATCTGAATACCCTCCACCGTTTAGACGGGAGGAGTGCACAATAATTTATATTTTGATTTTATCAAGCACTTATATTGCTTATAGTTGCGAAAGTTAGTGAAAGGAACAAGATCAGAATACCTCACCGTTTAGACGGGAGGAGTGCCACAATAATTTATATTTTGATTTTATCAAGCACTTATATTGCTTATAGTTGCGAAAGTTAGTGAAAGGAAACAAGATCTGAATACCCTCCACCGTTTAGACGGGAGGAGTGCCACAATAATTTATATTTTGATTTTATCAAGCACTTATATTGCTTATAGTTGCGAAAGTTAGTGAAAGGAAACAAGATAGAATACCCTCCACCGTTTAGACGGAGGAGTGCCACAAAATTATATTTGATTTATCAAGCATTATATTGCATAGTAGTGAAAGGAAACAAGATCTGAATACCCTCCACCGTTTAGACGGAGAGTGCCACAATAATTTATATTTTGATTTTAACAAGCACTTATATTGCTTATAGTTGCTATGATATTAATACGGTTATCTTTGTTAAAATAGAAAGAAGGAAATTCATAAAAGGGAAAACTAAAAATGCAATCAATCAAAATCTATAGAATAAATGAAACAAGTTTGTAATATGTAAGTTTATAAAGCAAAAAAATAGAAATTAAATAATAAACTAAATTAACTCTGTCTATAGAATGAAACCAATTAAAACATGGAACACCGAAAAAGTCAAATTTGCAAATTGATTTTTTCGCAAATTGTTGCAAATTTAAACTTGAAATTTAGTTTCGGATTTTAAATCAATTTTGTAGTGTTAACTTTCCTGTTTTTCATTTGTTGCTAGGCAATAAATCAATAGATTTATCATCAAGACAAACAAGTGTAAAATAAAAAGCAATTCAAAAATAAATATTAAAAACTAATCTCTTATTGAACTAATAAAAAATCAATAACGTAAATAAAATCATACCTAATGTTTTTGTGCAAATAAGAGAATAATATAAATTCAGGGTTGTGCTCTCGATAAGTAGACTGCATATTGGATAAATAGGCCCTTTGACTGATACCATAATGGTGTTTATATCTGGTTTTACTTGTGTATTGTTATTTAAAATGAAAACATATTAACAATGCTAGTTGCACTTACAATTTGCAATGCAAATTGATGCTGAAGTTTCGATGTTAGTAACATTTTGTGGACATATGTTGACATATGTTTATTCATAACTGTTGAAATACATTTACAAATATATACAATGCAAAACGTGAAATTGAAACTAAGAATGGTTTTGTGATACATATTTATGTGTTGAATTTCTGAGTGTGGAGATGATTTTTTCACAACAAAATTTTACTTAGAATCAATTTTTACAGTAATTTCTCTTATCTAATTATAATCAATTTTAACAATAGTTACTTTATTTAATCATATCTAAATGCAAAAAGTATTGCTAATTGTGTGATTCTAATCCTTTTTATTCAGCTGTATTTATAGTCTATTTATTAAGCTATATTTATAGTCTTTTTCTGAGTCTTTCCTTCCGAATTTAATTTGATGAATATTTTTAGATGATGATGCCTACTATTTAAAATCGGAATCATCACACTCTGATGATATTAACAAGCAGTTCCTGATCCAGTTTTTATCAGACATTCCTAAATGCTGAATGACAGTGATGGAAACGGTGGACTACCGATTGGACTCAGTGGTATCCATTGTCCCAACATCACCAAACTTCTAAATGAATACTTATCATCTCTGACTACCAACGAAAACATAACTCTGTCCATTAACGATGCAGCGTAGGTATTATTGAGTGTACAGTGGTATATTGTCCAATGAAGAAATATCCTGTTACTTTTACACTTTTTTCGTGGTAATAAAAGAGTTTTGTCTGCTTCGAAACTAAGCATTTATAAGATTAACCATTACTTTTTTATTCAGGCATTTTTGAATCCATAAATATCTTTACAATTTACAAAGAACTTGATATAAAGAAAAATATTTTGTTCAACTTTCGTTGCTTTTTTACCAAAAAAAAAATTATTTTTCTAAAATCAATTAATTTTTATTTTTGAATTATCATTAAAGTTGAGCATTTTCTTTTGGAAGATTTAAGCCCTAGACAGAATATTTAGATTAATTCAAGTAAATATTTGTGATTCAATACTTATTTTCAGATTTAAGTTCAAATTATTTTTTGTAATTCTTATTGTCAAAAACATCGTGAAAGATTGAATAATGTAGGTAATAATGTTGTAGGTAAAGTCAAAATAATACGACTGGACTAAAGTCTCATAGTTAAAATCATTGCGTAAAATAATAATCATTTTATTTGCTAACTTGTGCCCCTTTTTCACTGGAATAGAAAGGGATTTCTTCATGAAAAAGAACAATAACATTTGCTCCCTTAATAATAATATATCCCGTAGCTAAAAGTAATACTAAATTAGGAAAGTGTGTATTTTTAGTGATTGTGTTAGCAAACGTATAAAAGAGGCTCAGAAATTAAACTTTCCTTGTCATGATGTTGTCTTTTTGCAATATTGTCATAAAATTCTTCACAGTAATGTTTACAATAAATAATGACCATACGTACTATAGTATAAGATGGGTAACACTTCTATGGAGTGACTGGTGAAAAGTATTGGAAATGCCAGTATTTCATGCATGTATACAACTTTAATAAGCAGAATTAATAGGGTGCATTGTTCTCTAAATGTGTGGGAAAGTTTTTTTTAACTATTACACTACTGGCCATTGAAATTGCTACACCAGGAAGAAATGCCGATAACAAAAGAATATTTATTAGAAATATATATTACACTGGAAATAACAAATGATTAAATTTTCAAGAAATTTGGGTGTATAGATCTTGATAAATCAGTACCCAGAACAACCACCTGTGGCAGTAATAACAACATTTATACGCCTGAACATTGAGTTGAGTTGAACAGAGATTGGATGGTACATACAGGTATAGATGTCCATGCATGGATGCCTTGCGACACGATGCCACAGTTCATCAACCGTAGTGACTGGCGTATGGTGACGGGGCAGTCGTTCTACAGCCATGGACCAAACGTTTTCTATTGACAAGATATCTGGTGAACGTTCAGGCCAAGGCAACAGCCGAGCATTTTCCGTATCAAAAAAGGTCCATGCGGTCGTGCATTATCCTGGTAAAACGTCGCAGGACTCGAATGAAGGGTAGAACCACGGGTCGTAACACACTAGAAATGTAAAGTGCAGTGTTTCGAGTACCATCAACGCGAACAAAAGGTGACTGAGATGTGTATCCAATAGCACTCCATACCATCACGGCAGGTGATGGGCCAGTATGCCGATGACGAATACACGCTGCCAATATGCGTCAACCGCGATGCCACATAACATGGATGCGACCATCTTGATGCTGTAAACAGAACCTGGATTCATCTGAAAGAAATGACGTCTCGCCATTCGTTCGCCCAGGTTCATCATTGATTGCACCGTTGAAGACGCTCCTCTCTATGATGCATCTTCAAGGGCAGCATGACCTCCGAGATGAGAGTACATGCTGATGCAAATGTCATCAAACTGTTCGTGCAGACACTTGTTGTCTTGCGAACGACCCCAATTTTTCACTCAGGGCTCGTGACGGGGCTGCACGATCACTTATGGCTATGCCTGTTTTTACGGCTGCTAGTGATAGAGGGCCGATGAAATCCATCACGGCATTCCATATTATCGTCCTGAACCCATAAATTCCATATTCCGCTAACAGTCATTGGATCTCGAATGATGCGAGCAGCAATACTGCGATACGATTAACCGCAATCCCTGTACGCTACAGTTCAACCTTTATCAAAGTCAGAAACGCGCTGGTAAGCATTTCTAATTTTTACACCAGGTATCGAAACAATTTTTCACAAGGCAAAAAGGTTCAAATGCAATTTGTGCACGAGAAACCGGCTGAAAAATGTCCTCATTTAAACATATTGCAGGTGTCGGTACCGCCGCCTGCTTTCTCTGAATGCGTTGAAAAGTTAATGATTTGCATATCACATCACCTTCTTCTTGTAGTTTGAATTTCACGTCTGTAGCATGTCGCCTTCTTGGTGTAGCAATTTTAATGGCCAGTAGTATATATTTATATAAGATATCTCCCCACTAACTACACTGGTGTCCAAACGTTAAGCATAATTGATAATTATGTGAATAAAGAAGGAACTGTAAATCAGAATGGCGGGAAACGTGATATACCAGTGTAAAATGGTTATAAAATAAGGAAGCAAATCAAAAGAATGATAATAATTAATTTTATTATCCAAAGTAGCAGTTTGAAAGAAAACTGAGCATAGCAAGGATTCACACTTTAAAGAAAAAACAAAAGAAAACATTCAATAAAATACTGATGCTTCAGTTTAATAAGGCGTGTGGTCACCTCTGACAGCCAGCCACGCTGCACAGCGATTTACCATACTTGCTATGAGATGATGAATGAGTTATGGGCTCAAACGGTTCCAAGCTTTTTGGAGAGCTCTCTTCAGTTCTGTAATGGAGCTTGGTGGGTGCGAGAGGGCTGCAATTTATCTCCCGAGCCTATCCCATACAGGCTCTATAGGATTTAAATCAGGGGAGTTCGCAGGTCACGACATGGGCTGGATGTTTTCCGATTCAAGGAAGTCATCAATTAGCACCGCAATGTCATCCATGAATATGAAGTCAGGACCGACATCACCTCAAAACAAGTGAACATAAGGTTCAAGAACTTCGTCTCTGTATCTTTGAGCAGTCACAGACCCAGTGTTAAAGAAATGGAGGTCTGTGCGGCCGTCCATCATGATGCCTGCCCATACCATTACTCCCCTTGATGGAAAATGATGTCTTTCCATTATGTTTCTTGGTTCAAAACGTGTTCCACGTTCTCTCAATATCGTTTCCCGCCGAGAATCACTACTCAGACTAAACCGGGATTCGTCACTGAACATCACATTGCCCACTCTCCCACACTCCAATATTGATGTTTCAAACTCCAGTTCAAACGGGCGCGTTTATGCGCAGACGTCAGGGGAATGCAAACTTCTGGTCTTCTGGCATACAGGCCAGCATGATTGAGTCTCCTGTAAACAGTTTGTCTCGAAATTCGTATTCCTGTGGCGACTGTGTGCGCCGAACCCAGTGCTCTGGTAGTACTGCCCCTCTGACATCGCTCCTTTATTACCAGATATCGGTCTTGGCGAGGGGTTATGACTCTTGGTCAACCTGTTACTGGTTGTCGGGTAACATCTCCCTTTCTTTGAAACCTCTTCCACAGTCTTGAGATCACAGAGTGGTCCGCATTCAGAATTCGAGACACTTCAATTTATGATTGAGGATTCTAGCATTCCAACAATTCTTCCTTTCGTAAACGTGTCCAATTGGCGTCTTTGCGCCATCATTCATCTTGTTTGATTTTTAACAACATTCCTTTTTCGCACAGCAGTTGCACGAAACTTGTCTGAACCTCCTATGCTGCGTGAATTGGTTTCTCCGCGTTCCGACATGCGCCGGTGTTTCTCGCAAGACGTAGTCGACTGAAAAGTTTTGCATAAACCCAATGTTTGTTCTTCGCCCAATTAATATCCGCAAGAAATTTGGAATAATTTTACGATTATTTACTCCATGTTTTTCGCATTTTACGATTTATGCTTAACTTTTGGACACCAGTGTATAATACATTTTTGAAAGAAAAAAGAGCATCTTCACACACAGGGTACCTTCGAACATCTCATACTTTCATTATCCCGTTTTAGTGATCTTGGGACACAATATTTTATCAAAAACATACTAAAAAAGAATCTGAATTTTTTCCAATGATTCCTTTGCACTCTGAAACTGTCAGTGAATTTTGCTAGGTTATTCATTTCCAGTATATAAGAAATAATTTCCAATAGTAGGCATTCGATTAACGAGTTACTACAGATTCTTTAAAACAGGATAAATTTGGGGAATGGGATGGGCAGCTGGCTGGTACCATACTTAATGCATAGCACCCTAAAATTAGCATTCATGAAGTTATGGTTGTCCATTCTGAAATGATTCCATCATGCTAAATGTACATTCGATTACGAACTATATATTAGGGGTATCTTGTATCTATTGTAGTAATTTTTTTCCAGAAATTCAATTAAATCCATTATTCAATCCCATTGATATGGTATTTAGATTAGTGAAGAAATCATTTGTGCAATACCGCTTAATTATTCCCAGAAAAGTGTTGCTTGAATGCCTATGGGCGTGTAGCACCTGGATTCACTATTGCTCATGCATGGGTATTGTGACATTGAGAACACACACACTTACACACTGTCGTGTGTGAAACATCGCAACATCTGTGAACGCAAAGTGAACTGGGAAATCCGGTTGCAACGCATTCTGATGTGAGAACATTGATCGAGTACCACAAGCAAAGGACAACCTGTTTTCAGAGGATATTTTTTCTTCCTAACATCTGTTTGCCAATTACTTCATCCACGCTGCCACTCTTGTGATATCACTGGTTGTTATAATTTTTAACATTTATTAAATTGAGTATTTTATTTCACTTGGGAGGTTGCGTAAGAAGATTGTATTGTTTTCATCTTTAATGTCACATTTTTTTTGTTTGTGTTGGTGCCTCAAGGTATCATCACCCTCGTACGTTCATCCAATAAAAAATGCTTATCAGGAGATTTAAAAATTCCTTTCTACATATTACAGCATTTTCTAATATGAATTTTAATTAACATTTTATTTTCAGTTATTCTTTTTCATAGTTTTTATTTATCTATATACAATAACATTAATATAAATATGCCAATTATAAGTATCGTATAAGTATTCATATAAGTATACATATGATAACTAATATTTGACCTTGGTTCAAAATTAGGAGGTACATTGTCAATACCCTCGTGTTGCTTCAGATCACGACATAAATTAAATCAAATCCATAACTTACGATAGTAAGTGATCATTCATACAAGTAATCAGCTCGAGTTTTTTTAAGATAGAAAGAGCAGAACAAAAATTACAAATACAAAAATTATTTATTTAACTAAAAGAAATGTTATAGATATAATTTGCAGAAAGTTTAGATTCACATTTTTATATACACTGTAGATGTACTTATCAAATATATACTTACATTAATCAATATTTTCAGATCTCAAACACCGGATCCTGCTTTACAATTGGCCCAGGAAATATCGCAGCGAAATGCAGTCATCTACATTGTAGTGGTTTTATTTTTCTACTCTTTTGGCATTGGTATCATGATGATCAAATACATGCGAAAAGAGGCTGAAGAACAAGAAGAATTTAAAATGTATCGACGTTACATGAGTGGTACCTATGATAGCTATGCCAATTCCACTAGTCGAGGCAAGCTTGCAAATCGTTTAGCTTTGCAGGCTCTCAATATGGTCAACGCCATTCCACAAACCAGTCAAAGTGGAAGCAAAGTGACATTTGTTTGAATCATGTTTATATATAATTTTGTAGAAATTCTTATGCAAAATTTACTCAATTTTTTTATAATATTTTTCAGTTAATATAAAAAAGAGCAAATTTGTCTTACAATTTTGTTATAATATGAAACCTTGGTATGCATAATTATACGAAAAAGGATTTTGTGTATCTATTTCATAGAAAAAAATTTATCGGTTAAGTATTTAAAATGTAGTTCTACAAAAGTTTTGGTTCCCGCCCTTACCATAGCAAAATAATGCTGAAGCTAAATATAAAACTGAACTTAATTGAAAATACTTTAAAATAGCAAATATAAAATTTAGTTTCCATTACTATTTAACTATTTAAACTATTCAAATTACTAAACATCTTTGTTAATAAAAAGTATACTTTTTCATAAAATTTTGAATTATTTTATTTTCAAAAACTGATTAGTTTATTTATTTAAAAATATAGTTAAATTATTTAATAAACAAGAATAATGCTTTATTTTTTTTCATTCAGTAGTTTTTTTATACTTAAAACTGATAATTTAGAGCCTTTACAATTTTGATAAATAAAGTAATCGAGATTAAACTTTAATATTACTTTTAAAACAAAATGTACAAAAGCAGTTTGAAAATTTTAACTAATTTATAAAAGAAATTCATCATTGTACTTTTTTGTTCAAGTAAATAGTAAATACATTTGAAATTGCTTAATAAAAAAGTAACAAATGCATCATTACATAGAACAAATTGGAAAGAAACATTAAAAACTGCATTGAAATAAAATCTTGTAATGTTACTTAATATTTCACTCTGATCATCAAAAAATCACTTTTATGATAAATTCAAATAAATATGTGTTACATTGTGTACATTGCATGGCTGAGAGAAATGTTTGAAGCATTATATATATATCTATAAAAATCACACTGTGTTTAAAATTAAATAAAATTTAAATATTCCCTTGTAAATTGATTAGATTTGATGATCATCTTACAACTGCAACCTTAAAACTCTCAATTGTTTTATAAATATACATTTCTTACTTTAATAAATGAATACCGACTTAGCACTACAGTACGAGAGAAAAGTATTGAACATATTTTAGTGAAAAAGAAATGGGTTGTGTTGAAAAATATGATTCTATTTGTTCAATAATAATATCAGATTGCTCTGAAATCTGTATAGAGAACTTTTCAACTTAGTGAAATGTGCGGAGTTTATGTCTTACTTTTGACATAGACGAAAACACTTTTAATATCTTATGTAAAAGTAATCGAAATTTGAATTTTTAATTTAAATAGAGCGGGTGTTACCTGAGTGTTGTTTATTTTAAACATTGTACTAATTTCAGTAGCTTTTCATTCTTAGATTTTCATGTTCAGTCAACTCTTATTATTCAATATCACAATATTTAAAAGCAGTCTAACCCACGACTTGACTTAAATCTTTTTGGTTACGAGACTCTCTTATCAAATTGGAGCATTTCAAAATGTACCAATTATGAATTTAATTTTTTTAAAAATGAGAATAATTTCTAATGTTATTTTCTTGAAATGTTGTTTGTTTGTATGAATCAAATATCTCTATATATATTTCTTAAGATTTGAATTTTATTATTTTAAGTTTTTTAACTCCTAGTTTTACTTTGAAACATTTTACAAGCTACAAATTTCGAAGGGAATGATTTAAACAAATCATCAGTAATGTGTTAGATTGATGCAAAATTTATTTAGTTGATGAATAACAAAAATTTACTACCACTGGGCATTTGTTACTGGCTTATAATATTTCATTTTATTTTATCAGATCTTCAGCTGTACATCCAGGCACGAAATACTTTTTGTGCACATTATTAAAATAAATCAAAACGAAATACGTAAATTTCGCTAACTTCTTGAAACCTGTTTATTCAAATAGTACAAATTTTTGGAAAAGTAATTACCTTTCTAATAAAGCAAAGAATTATTTTGCGTTTTTCTTAAACTTCTTAATGTGAAATAATACCAAAGTACCACCACCAATTAACGGAAAATTTCTAAATGCTAAAACTAACATTTTATTTCCTTTACATAAGTCTTTAACAGGTGTCAGTTCCTCGTTAAATGTACAAATATTTGACGGTTATTGTGATTCTTATATATTATGAGGGGAATATTTTATTGCCGAATTAAGTTGTTTTCTGCTTCTAAAATTCTTAAAATGATTATTTAACCATGAGCACTTATAGTTGCAGTTAAATTATATTTATAATTCTTTTTATTAACAGAATTTGTCTCTAAATGTAATAATATTTCTAAGCATAGAAGTAAAATTTTATAACATATTGGTTCTAAGATAAATGATATTAGAATTAGGGTTTGCATTTTTATAATTTGATTCCGTTCAATGTTTTCATGAAAAATCTGTAATACTTTATTTTAAAACTGTGTTCAACTATCTAAATAATATTTTAAAATGGTATTAAAAATCCTATTTTTATTATTTAACTGTTTAATTTAATTCCTGCAAAGTCTATATTGCAACACTACATTTTATTTATTTTTTTAAAGGGACATTTTTTTCGAAGTTACGAAACGTAAAGAAAGTTTATATAAAATATATGAATTTTATACATATTTTTTAAATTTCATATAACATTGAAAAACTTACAACTTTAATGTTTTTTTTATAATTCAATCAAGAAAAAAAAATAACTATCATATATTTTTAATTTTTACAATATTAAACTGAATACATATCATGAATAAAAGTAGCAAATATGCTATACGATGACCAAGAATACATATCCTTCTCTAGTATCTATCTATACAAGTTTGAGATTACTTAATTACATTCAGTGGTAATTACACCTTTAGTAATATTTTAAAATCAAAATATGTACAAATTATTACTTGAAACAATTTTAATTATTTCCATACTTTGTAAAGGTTTCTACAACTTTTAACCTTAAATAATAATTGTTTTCTCCTTTTTATTGAAATTGAACTAAAATGTAGTTTTTCCGTGCCATTAAGTGAAAAATAACATTTTAAACTATTAAATCAATGAAAAGGAATTTAAATGTTAAACAATATGTTATAGAACACTGAATAGCATCCGAAACTATTTATGTCATACTAATTATTTCACATCATAATGAATCAATATTTATATTTTGAAATCCCACTTATATAATTCTGTTAATATAAAATCTAAGATATTTTTATTGTGATAAACCAATGTTATTATAACAAAATATTTTTATATCATTTGGGGTTCTTAGAATTTGTTACAATATGCACTTGTATGTTCATGAATTTGATGTATATTTAATTCAATTATTTCAACTATATCCATATATGTTTCAAATTCTTGCAAATGCGTTAGTTTTCAAAATAATGCAAATTTCTATTTATGGCTTAAACTTTTAGATGTATTGCACTCATGAAAAGATTTGAATAATGAATGACTGAATAAAATATTTCCAATTTTCATGGTCTTTATTGTTTTTTTTAAGTTATCACATATCAAATACCTGAAACAATTAATATATTGCTTTATTTCTATTTTAAGCTAGTTCCATATTTTTATGAATCTGGTCTAAAACCCATAAGAAATATTTTTTTAAATTTAGCATGCTTTTCTTCACTTATAGATGCTTTTCTTCACGTTATGTTTGGGTATTACTTCTGTTCTTCAAAAGTATTATATTTGGGTAAAGTAAAGAAATTCAAATGAAAAGAAAATATTCTAGTAAGAAATCATGATATTTGAACGCTGAAGTACAACATAGAAGGGAAAAAAACACAAAACTCATAAACCAAATTGTGGTTTTTCTTAAATTCTTAATTTTTAGAAGGATGATCTTATTTTTAAGAAAAGTTGTATTTCTAATAAAATTAAAGCAATTTTTCGATAAATTATTTAAAATTTTAAAAAATATTTGATGTATTTTTATAAATAATTTAAGAACCTCTAGAATTTTTTTCGCATACATCTTTTAGTGTCAAAAATTTAATACATACAAAACTATAAAAAAAAGTGATTTTTAAAGGAGGAGTAATCAGAATGGACCGAAATTATGTACATATGACAGAACATGAAAACTATTAACTTTTAGTGGCCGATAAAAGACTAGCTAACTCTAAGCCATTCTAACTTCCACCGAAGCATTAGCATGGCATAGAAAACAGAGCAAAACATTCCAATGATAAGCTGTAATTTCCATACATAAGTAGTTCCATGGACCTTCGTAAACTAAGACAATGCCTAGCAAATAGATTTGAGAACGGTATGAACAGAAGCCACCGTTTGAGAGAGGACGAAGGGTGATCAAATCGCAGGATCAGTCGTCATATGGGTCGGAGCGATGCTGCCTATCAGATGATGTTAGCAGAAACAGGTGAACATGATTGGAATATATATGGAAATTTAAATATTGTTTGTTTGAAATAACTTGCTGGAATTTGTTAATAAAAGCTATCGACATAAAATATATTGAATGTTACCAGAGTGGGAAGCAATGGAATATGGAATTGCAACAAACTTTAATGTCATTGGGCCTTAAAAAAATGTAGAGTAAAATGTGTACATAAAAATTGAAAATGATTTAGGATATCTATATTGTGCCATGGGAGGTCAGGATATTTTAAAAGCAAAAATTCATTTGCTTCTCAATCTGTTCAAAACGCTCTTTCGGCATCTACGCTAGTTGGTGGTAAGTATTGTTAGCAATACGCGATAGACTTCTCCAAGTATTTACCTCTAAATCTTTCATCTTCAAATAAATCTGTTTCTCCTCTGATGGTTTTGGATGTATAGCTGATTTCTGTATTGTATTCCGGTTTGTTGAATTTTTTTACTTATCGCTAATTCTAATTTTTGTTCAAGAGAATATTCCTTTCCACTATCGACATTAGTTTCATAATCATCTTCGATGGCTGTACCGAATCTTTCTGAATGTGGATAAGGTTTGTGGGTAAAAACTTTTAAGAAAACTTACTAAAACTTGATCAAATTTGATTTGGTTAGTCTCTTTCTTCTTTTTCATTTTTTATTTTTAAAATCACGATGATATACACGATTACAATTTAAAAAATATCGAAACATTGCGCACTTTCTTCACAACTACAACTTGTTTTCACAGATACGAATATCAGTCTCGGAATCCTGCGAGTGTGCAATATCGCTTTATCACTTATCTTGATTGTACGATGCAACTTTATATCCACAGTCTAATTAATTTCGCCCATTAGGGAGACATAAAAACAAAAACGTACACTATTTCGTTATGTTGGCGATCCCTGAACATATAGTGGAGACAATTTAAAAAATTTCTCGCAAATACCGAAAAACCGGTATTTAAACTTGTGAATACCGGTATTACAAAATTATACAAATGGCTCAAAATACCGGTATTCTTTATCCCGGAATATCGGTATTGCAATCCCTAGCCCCAGCTCTATCACACGCATCTGGTGGGATCTGACGATATTGCATGCCTTCCCAGCACTCTACGCCCTCTATAGGGGCATGCGTGTCATCTTTCTCTTCAAAGTGGGGAGTTATTACAGCAAAACCTCTTCGTTTGGGCAGCCCTTTTAAGTAGTAATAAAAGTTATAAAATTTAAAATATAAAAGCAAATTTAACAAGTTATTTCAATGCAAACTTGGATAGCAGTTTGCATAAACATATCACTCTCAACCATTGAATATGTTTATACCATAGGATCTCTACGTGGCCGATTACGACCCCTTGTGGATGTTTGAGGTTTTTAGGGGGGCAGTAAAAGACCCAGAGAAATTTAGGGGGCTTTGAGATGGCATGGAGGGGCTTGGGCAGATTAACCACATATAGTCTAAAAAAGACTAAAAAAAACACGGTGTTATGTACTAACAAAAGTAAACTTTAGCACTGTTTACCTTATGTTGATTGTATGTATTTAAATCATTTCTATATCACATGTACGAAAATTCACATGTTTCGATAGTTCGGGAAGTGGATAAAAAACTTAAAGATTACATTACATTCAGACCTATATTAAAGTGAATGATAAAGTAAATTTTAATTTCTGTAGTGTACGTGTAGTCTTTGTCTGTGAGCAGTAGGAAAAATGTTTTGTCCACTACATTTCATTACATATATTATCCAAGAAACATAATTAAATATTTTAACCAGGAATTTACGTGTGATTCTTTAAAGACCGAAACTGTCAATTTATATTTATTTTGAAAGCAATAGTTTAGTACGAATTATTTCGTATCATCAAAATCCCTGCCTGTCTTTATAACAAGTAAGCTAAAACTTTTATTCCACTCTTTTAAATGAAGAAGAAATTCATTCGTGGAATTCGTGTTTCAATTCCAACACTATTCTATCTATGACTAAAATATATATTATTACACATTTAATTATATTTGTAGCAATAGCTATTTCAGATTCGCAAATAAAAAAATAGGAGCTTTAGAAAAAAATAAAATTAAAAAACATATTCTATAAGTAATTGGATATTTTTAAAACTTAACTCTTGTTTTCACCATGTATTATATACATTCTTATTTCTCTAGAGTGGGAAGGGGCGGTATCGAAATATTCACTAGAAAAGGGGGAAGTATCGAAATATTTACTAGAAAAGGGGTCGCCAGTTCAAAAAGTTTGAGAAATTATGGTTTATACTTTACTTTGCTGGAGCACCTTTCATGTGGAGGTCTGTCAAGCAAAAAGAAATTAAATTAAATCATAATTTATTTGCTTAACAGAAAGTGTTAAATAGTTGTTTGTTTCAGAATATCTAAAAAAAAAATTTAATTGATGCTGAACTAAAATGTTTTTTAAAAAAACTAAACTCGGAGCTGTTTAATTCACATACAGTATATTTTTTTAACATTTATAAACCCCGTGCACCACGCAATGTATAACACGGGGGTGTACAACACAGACAGAAGAAAGGATTACAACACAAACACCAATGCCTTCTCCGGGATTCGAACCCAGTCCCTACGGCACCACAGTCAGCTTCACTGACCACTATACCGGATGGGCGGCTCATACAGTATTGTGACAATCAATCTATAATATATTTTAGTAAGTACAACATTGAAAATTTAGAAAATAATATTGAAAATGTAGGTATTAAATATCACTTTAATAGGGAATTACTCGAAGAAAGATTTATGTTTAAATTTGTGTCTTCAAAATTAAATGTATTTCGTCTTCTCATAAAAACTTTACCAAATGAAAAATTAAAATTTTTTATTGAAAATATTTTTGTATCTATGTAATATTGTGTACTGTGCTATTTCCTTTAATATTAATGAACTGAAAATTTAAATCGGTACAAACGAGACCGAATGTGTCAGGATTCGTCCGATTTATGAAAATTTGTTGGCTCAGATATTCGATACCACAGATGTTGAATAGATATATATATATAACAAAAAAGCGACTCACTCATCACAAGAACTCTTGAACATGTACAGACTTGAAATTCGGCAGGATTATTTTTAGTACAGATTTAAAAAAATGGATTTTGTAGAAATCGACTCGAAGGGGGGAGGGGTAAGGTGATGTTAATTTCCGCTTTCGAACTATTCTATCTACAGTTTTTAAATTTGACAAGCATTTTTTGTTGACTCGTGATCCACTTACAACGGGTTTGGCCGAAATCGATTCCCAAAAGGAGATAGACAAAAACCCCTATTTAGACCAACAGATTTTAAATTTGCCAAGCAAGTATCTTTAGTTGAGAAGTAATCCGTTAAGAAAGGGGCTTTATGTAAATAGACTTCCAGAGGGAAGGTGGGACAACGGGGGTGTAAAAAATAAATATACTTCCGATACGAGGCTATAAGAATATTTTTAATACAAACAGAAGCTTAACTTACCATCGGGAGCAGCTGACCTGAAAGGCCAGCAAAACGGTTTTTTAAATGCCCCTCCTACACTTGGCGGCTGAGCTGAACGCCCCTTCTAATAGTTTCCTGATTCTTGGTGGTGGGTAGCACTCCACGGTCCAATTTGCTCTTAATCCTCACACGGGTTGGCCAGACCCCCTCTGGCTCGTGAGACTGAGTTCACCTGATTGTGTCATAACTTCGTAGGCTAGTTTTTAACGCTGTTTTTATTGCAATCATGCATTTTACTCAAAATAAGCCTCTTCTGTGATATATTGCAATATATCACATCTGAAAAGACTTTATATTAATCGAGTTTCCAGTTTTTTTCTTTTATCATACTTTGTTAGTTCAATTTCATTTTCATTTTGTGTCAAATTAGCAATTTTGGCTGTTTTAGTTTAAGCTTCGTTTTGTTCATTAAACTAGATCTTTCCGTACTATTTGGAGTATTTTGTATCCTTAGACCTTACTCAATGCAGCTCTACCTGTGTTTTGAATTAAAATTGATTAGGAAGGGGAGGGAGGATGTCAAAATATGTCGATGCAGTCAAGCTAAAAAGAAAACACACACTTACTCAAAATGAAAGTTTTCTAACTGGTGATAATGATGAATATTTATGTACATAAAATAAAAAGTTCAAAATAATTTAAACGTAATAAAATATTTTTTCACTTAATCTTACACAATTTTTACATTATTTCCGCCTTTATTCTTAAAGGACTGCAAAATTATTAAAAATGAATAAATAATTACATTTTGCTATGTTTAAACATGTAATGAAAATTCCCCAGTTTCTGTCTTATCGGGAAAAAATAGGAACTATAAATAAATAGTTCCGAAATCATATATTGCTAAAATTTCTCACTATTTTTTTTTCGAAAAATAATCTTTTTCTCGGGGTCATTCTACCCCATTCCCTCTTTAACATGTCATAAAACACTAGTGTTCTTTTCTTTATCACTACTGTTGAGGCTAATTTCCGACATGGCGTATCTCTTGCAATGGCTTCCAAGTAAAAGATGCAACAAATGACTTAAAAAAAGAAACTGTCCAAAGCTGTTTATTTTCTTAAAGTTTTTCGTGTGACTTGCGTTGCGAAACATGGCTTTAGATACTCATGTTCGTATAAACTCCATAAAGGGCTTGAATCTACTTTGCATACACATTTATAATTCTCTATTCCAATTGTTTTTGTTTCTCGTGGAACCCCAGAGTTCCGTGGAACACAGTTTGAAAACCACAAGTGTATGGCGAATAATCCTGCAAGAGGACATTCACCAGTTCTACGAGCTAGTGACCATCCAGATGAAGCTTGAAGAAGGGTCAATGCATTTATTTTTCTTCTGTAGTTGTATTTCCTAAATATAATATATATATTTAATTCCTGTGATATTGTTAGCGTTTCGTTTTTACTACGTATTCATCATTTCTATTAACTTCCATTCTCATTCAAATGGATGGATCTCGATGGATTGTTTTTTATATTATAAAGTGTATTCAGATTTTATGTATTAAATATGTAATTTTTTTGTTATGAACTTTGGCTTGATATTTTAAAATAATTTGTAGGCTAACTCAGTGTTTTCTATGAATTTAATGTAGTTTAGTATATTAAAATAATGCGAGGGAAAGTTATTATAAGTAAGTCACAAATGCATACAGCAGAATTTAAAGGAGTAACAGATGTCTCCAAATATTGGTGATTGATGACAGCCGCAATTCATATTGAGTAGGTGGCATTCGCACGAATACGTAATGCAATTTAAAAAAGCCAATGGTGCCGAATGATTGTATGACAGAATAGCAGCGTGATGTGATCTGAGTTTTGTGGATGAAAGGACTAGTGAATAAAAAATACTCTTAACGAAATGTAGCTTGTTTATGAAGAGGAGTGTTTATAGCGTAAAGCAGTGCACACAATTGAGTGAAGGAACTTTTGTAAGGTCGTTCCAAAATTGTTGCTAAAGATCGAATCTGCCGTCCAGTTTTGATAGCTACAAAATCAACTGCGTAACAGGTGGAAGAATTTATTCAGGCCAATCGAAGAATGACAATTGACAGCCTCACAAAGGCAATAGAAGATTCTCATGCATACAGCGTAATGCATGATCGCTTAAATTACTGAAAAGTGTGCGTACGTTGGGACCCTTGGTAACTGACCGAGGAGCACAAAAAAGAATCGAATGGGCATTTGTTTTCATCTATTTGATCCACAGAAACAACATCGTGGAGGCAAACAATTTGTAGACGAAGACAACGTTCAACAACATGAAGTCCTACTGCAGATGACACTACAGCTCAGAGAATTTTATGCTGCTGGAATTGGGGTTCTGAAAAAATGTTGGAATAAGTGCATCAATGGAGCTGGAAATTATGTAGAAAAATAAAACAGACTTCCACGTGATTCTTATGTTAAATTTTTTTTTTTGTGACTTACTTAATGATTTTCCCTCGTACATGTACTAGCTTTTTAATCAATGCATGTGTAAAACGAAGTAAAAACAAGACAAAGCTATTATATATAATATCTGAAAGACCGTACAAAAAATATCATTGTTCGATTGCTTCATATAATTTTTTTCTGTAGAATCTAAACTTTCTATGTATTTTTAAGAATTCGAGGTAAACATTGCTTTCAGTGAAAATATAGCAGTTAAAAATTAGTCAATTTTTTTTAATTCACCTGATTTTTATTAAATGGAATAAATTGATGGATCAATAAAAAGTCTCAAACTTTTGACCTTTTTAATCAATAAAAAGGATCATTTTATATTAAAAAATTGTTCATCCATATTAAACACTTTTTATGGTTAAAATTTTATTGGTGTAGACAGATAGTTTCAAGGGGAAAATGATCAATTTTAGGAAACGCAATAAAAATGTTTGTAACGTATAAAATGCTTTAAATTGAAATCAGCCATTACATTTCGTTCACTTTTAAAAATTTGGAGCATTTTCAGTTTTGTTTCTTATAACGAATCGTCGAAAATGCGTCACTTATATAAAATTATTAAAACTAGGCTAGAATCAGCTGTAGCATGAAATAATGATGTTTTCATATCCATTACCGAACTGTTTATATTATAAAACATTCGAATAAAATTAGACCTTAAATAATCTCGAATTTTACCTTTTTGGAGATTGAAAAGTTCTATATAATCTCTAAATACATTATTTCAGAATATAAGTTATTTTTCAAATGCTTCAATCTTATTATGAGATTATGACTTTCTTATATTTACATGACTGTCCATTTTTTTTTTAATTCTGACACTTTCATATTCGGAAATAGCATTGCAGAGCCTGGAGGAGCAACTTCTTAAAAAAAAATTTCAACAATAATATTAATTTATTTTACCTAATGATTTAATTGGCATTAATTGACAAAATAAACCAATATAAAACAAATGCGTTCAACAACAATAGTTTCTGCGTTTTTTAATCCCCATAATTAAAGATTAAGCCTTTTATAAACTTATTTATGCAGTTAAGTAGAAATGCAAGTTAAGTTAATGCTTTGATATTATAAAGCCTTTCCCAGAAATCTTTCCTAGTTTTTCATTTTTCATTTTTATGCAAAAGCCTCATAATTTATTAACACTATCAGTGAAAAGGAAATAATTTTTTTCCTAAGTAAAATCACTATAGAAATAATATTTAAATGAGCATCTAATTAAATAACTGATATTCAAGTTTTTAAAAATTATTTCTTAAGCTGATATTTGACTAAATTCATTTCTCAAGCTAATGTAATTTAAATGTTGTCTTAAGCGTAACTATCAAGAAACTTTTTTTTCGCTTTATTAGGCTGTAAAAAATAAAGTGTTCTTTCTGGCATTCCAAATCTAATTAAATTTGAGAGAAGTGCAGTTTTTTGGCTTCTGCTTAACATTACATTTGATTGTTGTTGTGTGTTTGTGTATTATTTCTCCACAAGATTAAACTAAACTCTCTGCGAAATTCTATTCCCTGAGAACAAAAGATTTCATTAATAAAAAGTACCTAAATCCTCTAGGAGCATCTAGATCACTGCATTAGATTTCTTATTTATAAGTTACCATGGTGATGAGGTGCCTGGGGAGAAACGTATTTAACAAAGCTCTGGAAATCATGAATTTTGAGGTAGAAAACAAAGACAGCTATTTATCTTTTCATAAAACATTCGCTGAAGTATAATGTCTTTAAGCTTTTCAGTGTTTTCACAGAACACGTAAATGAAATTTAGAACACCCATTCAAAGTCTTATTAAAGTGAAAAATTGTGTCATTTGTGAAAGAAAGAAAATTATTATTTTTCCATGTTAAGAATCATTTCTAGAGCGTTAAAAAAATTATTCAGTACTAAAAAAAATTTATTAAATGTTTTCTAATTATAATGTCAAAGAAGTCTCAAAACAGATTATAAGCTTTCCTAAGAACTTTTTCTAACTTAATTTTTTTGTTAAAAACATTGCTACATTGTTTTTAGTCTCTAAATAGTCTTTTTTTACATTCTCAATCTTTTACTTTTCTTTGTTATTTAAGATGCCGCATTTTGTAGAATAGCATATTTATTTTAATAAAAATATAAAAACGCAATGTCCTTGCCGGCGGTTTTAAACTGTGTTTAGAATGCGAAATTGTAAGTAGTTTTACTTTTGTTCCTTGAACCATATATTATCCTATGAATTCCAAAAGCAATAGTGGCAAGTAAGAGTCATAGTCTCAAGAAGTACTTGCCAAACCACCTCAAACTTCATCTTTTTAGTATTTGTGAAGCAGAAATCAGCACATTTTTCCATTTTAAAAAGTTTCACAAAGATTATAGAGGTAATTTTACAAGTATGTCAGATTCATTTCAACAATTCTTTTACATAACTTTAAAATTGCATCTTCGTAACAGAACGAAGCGAATTAATGTCCACACAAGAAAAGGAGAAAAAACTTTTTCCGGGATTTAAACTGAATAGCAAACGAAAACATTTTAGAAATAGAGTAAAATCAAAAAGTTAGATTTCTTCAAAGTAAAATACTGGGCAAATTTTAGTCTTTTTATTTAGTTGTTGTAGCATTCAAATAAGGATTAGTACGTCAGTTTTTGTTCAGTGCATTTCTAATGGGCATGGGCTTAATTACATTCCACCGAAAGGAAATTGCTACACCAATAAATAATGCATGTAGTGTCATGGAAATTTCAGGAGGGATAATGGTGAGATGGATATGCAGATTAAATTTGGGAATGCATCTGATCACGTGGTACTTCTATTCGGGCTGTAAAAGCCAACTACTTTCCCTTCTCATAAACAGTATCTAAGGTTTTGCGTAACATTTGCGACTTTCAAAATAGCGTAGAAAATGACTCTGAGACGTTGACGAACTTTATACCATCAGTTAACGACCGAGAAACGTAATCGTATTATCGAACACCATGAACTGGATTTGCCTCTGCGAACAGCAGCAACTCGTGTTGGCCACAACGGGAGTATCATCCAACGTTGGGTCACAACAAGAATTCAGGAAAGTCTTCGTGGACTTCGAAGAAGAAGTGGTGGGCACAGGTGCAGAACAGAGTGCACAAACCGGCGAATTCGCCAGTTGACTATTCGAGACCCCTTCTCCACGGCACGTCCCATCCGTAACCGGTTGCCACCAGGAGCAAGGGGATCTGGGTCCATTCAATCCCTTCGCAACAGACTGCATTAAGTACAGTTACGTGCACGGGGACCAGGAACATGGTTCCTTCTGACCGTTCAACTCAGGGATGGACATCTGGTGAGGTGTCATAGCCATCGTACCTGGACTATCGAATGGCATCGAATATTGTTACGGATGAATTTGGTTTCTGTCTGTGGAAAAATGACGGCCGTCGACGGGTATGGCGATGACCTGGAGAACGATTCGAACCAACCCATTTTACTCAGCATCAAACCGGTCTTACAACAGATATCATGATTTTGGATAGCATAATGTGTGATCACAGAATATCTATGGTACACATTGAAGGCCATTTGACAATGTACCACTGCACACAAGCTGTGGAGTGTGTTGTTCTGCCCTTGCGCGTACCCAATACGGTATTTCAGAAAGACAATGTCAAGCCGCATGTCATACAATGAACTTTTAACATCCTGATTGGATTTGGCATCATTTCCTGGCTGGTTAACTCTCCCGGTCTGAATCTCATCGAACACCTGTGGGATCTCACTGGACGTGACATGAACCGAGGACCACTAACGAAAAACGTGGATAATCTGCGCTCAACAGTGGATGTAGTCTGAAAACGGTTACCTCAGGCAACCATAAATGGACTAATTGATGGAATGCCTCGCCGTATTGAGACCTGTATAGCTGCCCGAGGTGAGCACATTAGATATTGAATAAATTGGTTTATAATAATATTATTTGTTTTTTTAAATCATTTGCATATCCACCTCACCACTATTACTCCTGATATTTGTATGATATTACGTGCATTATTTCTTGGTGTTGCAATTTCACTTTTGAGGAATGTATAAAATATTTATGCAACGAAATATAGATACCTTTTCTTTTAAGAAATAAAACAGTGCAAGGATGGATATTTTACATACATATTTGAAAGAAAACATTTTTTGAATTATATTTTCCATATGTTTTAACCGTATATATTGAAATAAGTTCTTTTAACGGTTTTGTTTTAAATTTATGATAGTACAATGAAATAAGAAGTATTTAATTAATCATTATTATGAACTTAAACTGTAAGAAGTAAAAGATCTCATTCGTGATCAATATTTTATACCTAGATATAAATCTTAGATCCTATTGTGTTAATAGAATTTAAAAAATTGATTTTAATAATTCCAATTGCATAAATTCATTTACAGACTGGTGTAAAAAAGTTCACGAAAGTTGATTATGTATAATAAAAAGCTATTTTTTATTTATTTATGCAATATATGTATTCTTTGTTCATATTCTATAACTTACATAGAGATGGATTGGTAATAATAAACAGATAAAAAGCTAAAAAAAATGAAAAATAGTTCTAGAAAATATCATAAGAAAAAGAAAAGCATCATATAATTCATGAACAATGCATTAACTTCTTGAAGATAAAAATTTATATTAATTTCGATCTAAGATTCATTGCGTTCTTTACATTTAAATAATTAAAAAGTTGTTTATTAATTACCTGGCTGAAACTAGCAAAAAAATTTCAAGTAATTTTATACGCAAAATAGTCAAAAATACTTAATATTATTAGGGGATTACTGGATTTATTTCTATAGAGAAAACTATTACCTTATATAAATTAAGTTATTTTGATGTATAATTTTTACGCCACTTGCTCTGTTTTCACTTATTTATTTCTTAATTATGTTTTGGGATAATGAATTATTTTCTTTAAATATAATTACTTATTTTATATAAAATTATGAAATTTTGTCCGGGTTTTGTCTTTATCCGGATTCATAATAATGTATCAATGCCTTACCATGAAAAGAGAATTAAGGGGTTCATTTGAAATGAGAAGAGAGTGAGTTATATATTTACGTCACCCTATACAGCTGCACGAGGGATATTTACTGGCAACGGATCTCTTAATTTTTAACCTCGGTCAAGTGGCAATGACGAAAACGTATTCTAATATCTTTCAAATGTGGTTATGTTTTTTTGCATTTGCATTTGAATTTGCTTTTCTAAGACAGGAATAAAAAGTTACATTTTTCAAAATTTGTGTGTATGCCAAAACATTCAAATAAAGTTACAATCTTCAGTAAACAATTTGTAACAATACAAAAGTTTTTTCTTTGCAAAATTAAAGCATATTATTCCGGCATTGATTGTGTTTGTTACAACAATTGAATAACAACAATATTCAGTTTTTGCTGTCCGTTCTGAAATTCTCAAATGTAACTGAACTCCCAAATTATAAACATTGGTCAATATTATGAATGCTGTTACAAATACTCTTGTTTCAGAAGTTTAAACAAATTATGGAAATTTTACATAAATTAAATTCCCTCTTTAAATATATATTTAGTTCTAATTTTATTTAAAAAATGTAAATGATGCAACTGTTAAATTACAAAAATCAGCTATGATTAACTAACCGTAATTACCGGAGGCTTATGATGTATTTACTTTCGACTGAGAAACATTTTTTCTGCTATATTTCGTATAAAGTTAGTTTAATATTTTAATTCCTACGAAATGTTCCAAAATATCTTAATTCGTTTAAGCAGAGAGATTGAGTAATTCAGATTAACATTGAAATAAATTTGATATTAACTTCAATACAACTCATTCTCAAAACAGTTATTCATGTTTATTGGAATGGATTAGCACATGTACTCACATTTTTGCGTAAGAAATAAAAGCGGGCTTACATTTATCTCGAGATAAAGACCGTTAAGCTATTCTTTAGTTTAAAATGTTCCTTTAGTATATTTGAAACCTTTCGATTGATTCTACATCTTTCAGACAAATTACATCATTTTCTGTTTTGAAAAAGGAAATATTTTTCAAAGACGTTAATTATAAATAAGATGGAATATTCATGATAACGATATCGAGAAACCCCACAGAGTATCACTATGTGAATTCTGCTGTAATGATTGTTTATAAACAATCATTGCACCATGTATAGAAGAGTTCGAAAGCTACGGATTTATAAAAAGAAATATTATCCGATTGCAGAAGAATAACTGTTCTCTCTAAGAATTTCAGGAGACGTAATGGAATTCCTTTGCATTAATTTACGCGAAATTGATAAAAGTACCTTAATCCAACTATAAAAAGACTGGATCTACAATATTCACATACAACAATTCGTATTACTGAAGCTTAATTTATTCCGAAAGAGTAAAGTAAATCCTAATAAGTGGATTATTCTAAAAGTCTGAATAACAAATTAGATAAACTTCTGCTTGCAATGCTAATAATATTGAGGTTGTGTTTTAATGTATTTATTCGTATTTATTCTGTAAATAGTCCGAAATATCATTGAAATAGTTTTAAAACCATTTTTATTACAACTATTTTATCTACTTCAGTACACGTATTAGTTTTATTTTATATCAGCGATTTCTGTAATGTTTTAATCAATTCCATTCGTTATTTAATATGTATTTTTATATGAAAACGAAAATAAAAATTTGGTTCAAAATCTTTTCTTTGAAATTATCATCACTGTGTGTGTGTGTGTGTGTGTGTGTGTGTGTGTGTGTGTGTGTGTGTGTGTGTGTGTGTGTGTGTGTGTGTGTGTGTGTGTGTGTGTGTGTGTGGTGTGTGTGTGTGTGGTGTGTGTGTGGTGTGTGTGTGTGTGTGTGTGTGTGTGTGTGTGTGTGTGTGTGTGTGTGTGTGTGTGTGTGTGTGTGTGTGTGTGTGTGAATTTTGCCTAGAATTGACAATTTTTTTATGATTTCATTTTATGGGCCATCTTATAAGCTTTATAAAAATACCAAGCTTATCATTTTTAATTTACTAGAACAAAAACTGCGAGTGTTTTAGTAAAAGCAGATGCCATTACTTTAAGCAAGATGTCATACTTAAAACGCGTTTTACTCGAAATGTGATTTTTTGAAAATAATCAAAGCGATTGCTAAAACGGTTTTGAACATAAGTAACTGAAATTTTTTCTGTAAGTTCTGTATAATAGTGGAATTGTTTTAACCTTCAGAGTTATCAATCACTGTTTTATTACAAAATTTACAGTCCCTTTTGTGAATATAATCACTGTCTTTTTAAACATTTTCATACAGTAACCGAAATAAAGTGCTCTAGTTTTTATAAAAAGGAAAATATCTCTTATTCTGTAAGTCATTTCAAAATTGAATAATATAGCAATACATTGGATTGAAAAAATTGAAAATTTGTTCATAAACCTTTGGTGCAAAATGGACCGCGTTTATGCTATTTTTTGTCAATTTTTACCTATTTTTTCCTATTTTAGTAATAATAATTTATTTTTCTCTTCTTAATTTTAGCACATTTTTCTTAAAATGCACTAAACAAATCTAAAAGTAACAAAAAAATCTCCATATCTCCTTTTTTTAAAAAAAAAGTTGTCGCAACCAGTCGGGTACCTTAATGTATCCGACTAGGTTAAAAAAGTGCTTCTTAGGTGTTTGATGTTTGGTGTTGTTCGGGCCATTAGAGAAAAAAGAAATCTAGTTATTGAGGTAGTAGGACTAATACATAAAACTAGAGAGTTTTTTAAGTTGTTTTTATAGCATTTACTTTATTTAACTTATAAATATTTTTAATGCGTTTTTTGGAGTATGAAATTTTTGCGATAATTTGTGCACGAAAAACAGGATATCTCCAAAACAATCCAATCAAATTCAATGGAATTTACAACATATATGTTATAGACCCTTCAGTGTGTAACAAACCGCAGGTCTTAAGTCATCTACATTTAATCACATTTTACAATCATTTTTAGCTTAGAACATGCTGTAATTTTGATGAAAAATCATTAACATCAAATTTAAATGCTAATAAAATATTTATTTTTTAGAATATTTTTATCCTGTGGTTTTCGACATTTTAATGGGATATTAATGCATCAAGAAGCATATCAATAAAATTAGAATTGCAAATGTGCAATTTATTTTTATTTATGATGTTTTTCTTAATTTTAAAAAATTTGCTAAAATTTCATAAAAATAATATCTTTTCAAAAAAAGAATCATACATTTTATTTATTTAATAATTAGGACTTTTTAAGCCTATTTATGCTCTTTGAAACAAATTTATTCTGAAAATCAATTTTTGAGAAATTTGTCACCAACCTAGTCGGATACTTTAAATTCGATATACTCATTGTAACTAAACTATAAAATTGAGAATAACTGACATTATACAGAAAATATTAGAAATACAAAGAGAATTTACAATTGTATATGATAAAGTTCCTGGAAGTTTTGCACTTATTTGCAAATGTTACTATAATGAGGTTCACAATTACTTTCCAAGACAATAGTGCATTTATAAAATCAATATCAACAAAAGAGGAATCAGTAATCTTATCTCGACATTTCATAAAAAATTAAGATTAAATATCAAAGAAATTAATTTCTTCTTTTTTTTAAATTCAAAATAAATAAGTGACGTGTCTTAGAAATCTTTAGACGTCTTTAGAAATCCAAGGAATTGCAAGCTTCTGAACTCGCGTAATCGTGTAACTTTCTTATTAAAAATTATTAAATTCAAATAAGTGAAAATAGATTATACTATTAATACAAATTTCAAATAACCACGGTATTTATTTAATTTTTTGGGTTATTAGTAGGAATTTCAATTACATTATATAGATACTTTAAAATTTCATTTTAAAACTTGGCCAACAAAATAAAAATTTAAAATTTTTCTCTTTAAAGTTCTTGACCGAATTATTAAAATATTAAAGGTATTAGTTTATTGAGAATTCAGTATCGAAAATTTATTAAAAAATAGAAAGAATAGATTAAATTCGAAACGTGCTTAATAATGCTTTTATTTATATTAGATTATGCAAAGAATTTGTAATATTCAGTCTAAATATTGCACAAGTATCCAATAATCATTTTATTCGAAAGCATATATAATTTACTAAATAACCCTGAAATAAGAAAATTCGGAAATGGAACCACAAACGTTAGGAAAGAAAAAAATATACCGTTAAACAATTGTTTTATTTACGCAAGAACATGCTGACTTCAATTTATTGTGAATATAGCCAATGTTAGATCAATTTTCTCTTTCATCACAAACTTATTGTATAAGAATCACATTTCGCAATTAAGGAGGAAAATGGAAAACTTGGTATTGACCCAGGAAGTTGTTTATATATATTGAAACAGTAATAATGCGGTAGTAAGGTAACTCTTTTGTAATTTTGAACACCACCACCCTGCTTTACAAATCTTTATGCTTACGATGAAATGAAACTCTTCGACTGTAATCGAGAGTTGATACAAACTTACAACTAAATTTCTTCGGGTGTTATTTTTCCCACAGCAGGATCAATTTTGCAATGCGTTTGTTTTTAATAGTTCATTCCTCTGAATTCTTGTTTCTTTTTGACAAAAGCAAGAGAAATTCACCGTTTATTGTCACCGTGTAATGTGAAACGTATACACATTATACAACACAAGGAAGGTACAAAATAGCATTAAAAGAAATCTCTAGACTATTATGGTGTTATAGAAACTCTTTTATGTATACAATGAACAAATCGGATGTGGTTCGGAACAAATCGGCCAATTTGGTTTAGGAAAATTATCTTTAATATGGTGTATGATCCCCCCGAGAAGCAATACAGGGCATGCAGCGATGTTTGATCCTCTCAATTACGCGGTCTATCAATTCTATAGTAAGTACAAGCCATTGGCCTTCTAAGGGAGTTGAAAGCATGGCCAGGGTTCAAGGAGGGGAATTCAGAGTAGCTACATGACGCCCTAGAGTGTCCCAAACATGCTCTATAGCAAGGGTCGGAAACCTATGGCACGCGTTCCGGACCATGTACTTTGGCATGTACCTATGAGAAAGTACCATGTACTTTGTTTTCCGCTTTTGGTTCCACATATCTAAGTAAAAAATCTTTCCTCATATGAAAAATACTTCGAGTGCATAAAGAAATCGTTTAACAGCTGAATGCTTAGAATCATGCCAAACTGAAAGTCCCAAATTATACCCTTGATTTTGCGATATGAAATTAGAGTGGTGCAAGCATCAGGTTCGACTTAAAAATTTTATTTATCTTTTTATCTAACTATTAGGAAAGGATGTACATATTTTTTACGTACTCTATTAATTAGTTGTATAAATATGTTTAATAATACATAATATATGTAAAAGTTTATTATTTTTATTTTTGTTGGAAAATAGTTATATTTTATGCTGTTTATTTTTATGTTAAGAAACATCTTTAAATGATGCAAAATTAGCATATAATAATACTGTAAATCTATATTATTGAACTCTATTCTCTAACTCTGCATGCATTATCCCGGGAATCGAATCATTTCAAATATGTCCTAATGTGTGGCACGCTGAATAATATTGGTAGATTGGTTAGGTATGCCACAGGTAGAGGGTTGCCAACCCCTGATCTGCAGGGTTAAATTCCGGTGATCGAACTGGTCACTGAATGCGCTGAATTGTTTCCTGCTCAAGATAACTATACACAATACAAGCCCTGTTTGTTCTCACATTATCACCATGTAGCACGAAAGTATCACCTATTGCTCCGGCTTTCGGGGGCACATTATACAACATCCAGATTCCCCATTCATAGAGAGACATCTAGGATGTCACCTCAATAAGTAGGAGCAGTAAAGTTTCCTCGGTAAAAGACATGGAGATCTTTTTGTCCACCCAAAGCGATACCACTCCAAACATAGACACTGAATGATCCGTATGCATCTCTTTCATGGACGTGTCATGGATGAAAACGGGTTCCCTGTACTCTCCAAGTGAAAATACACCTACTATCGCTTTCAAAGCTAAACCTGGACTCACCCGTAAAAAGAACAACCCTCAATTGATCACGCGTCCAGTGGATATGTTAACGTTCCAACTACAAACGTTCTCGCTTATGCCGTGGCGTGGCGTGAGTAGGACGCAAATGGCTGTCGCCTCGACTTAAGATAATGTTCGTGAAGCCTTCGACGCACGGTTGATCTTGACACCAACTTTCCGGACCTCAGAGAGTGAGTATCTTAGTTCAGCTGGGGACGCGTTTCTACTTCTTCTTGCGCGTGTTGACAAATATCGGTCATCTGCACTCGTGATCGTCCTTGACTGAACCTCCAGTATGCCGAATCCGTGGTTAGAAATTGTTATCAAAATCTATAAATCACAGACGGATTCATATTCAGCCATCTAGCAACACATTTTTCTCACTCCTAAATTTCATAAGAACCCTATTAAATTTAGAACAGTAACTCATGGCTTTAAGACATTTATCACTAAACCTGGTAAGATATTACAAAAAGTAATACAGGATACGTTAGACATCTTCCTAATACTTCTATTAATATTTAAAATAGTAAAGATTTAGTTACTCTAATGAAAGGCAAGAAGTTTAACTCTATTCATAGTTATGATTTTGAAGATCTTTTTTTATTCCATAGACATAGAGGATATGATTATAGTTCTCAAAGAAATTTATATTAAATAATAATAAATTAATAAAATAGGAAAGTTTTTATTCAATTAGTTTAAAAGAATCCTATATTTTTCGCAACGGATTTTATTATAAACAAATTAAGAGGCTGCCTCAAGGAGGGCCTGCAACAGGGAGCGTAACTACCTCCTTATCAATGATACCTCAAGCTATAAGGGCCCCCACATGTGTAACTACAAAGTTCCCCTAACGCAGCTCTCATATTTAAAAAAAGGGCCCCGAAGTATTTTCGATACAGGGCCCACTCAAAACTAGTTACGGCAGTAGCCTGCAAGTAATTATCTAGCTCAGCGGTTCAACTTTCGATAGTCACGCCCCCTGTATAGTCACGCCCCCTTTATCTACCAGAATGACATAGCGGGCCCCCAATATTTTGAACATTCGACTTAATATGTTGATCAAAATACAAGTTCTAGTAGAGTTTTTTTCATTAGGAACAATTTAGTGATCTAGTCTGGTATGACACATCTTTCAAATTTTTCACGAGGCCTTTCAGAGTCTGTAAAAAATGGAAATACGAACGTCATATGAGAGATTCCGCAGGCCCTTTAAAAAGACACTCCGGACCCTCTTGGGATCCGTGGATTACAGTTTAAGAACAGCTGGTCTGGCTAATATTTATCTTCACTTTTATGAAAAGGAAAATATAGACAAAGAATCAAATCATATTTTTAGATACATAGATGATTTAATTATTTTTAGTAATAAATTAAATTATATTCCTAAATTTAGTTTTTATCTTCAATATTTGAAAATAATAAGAACCAGCTTTGAAATACATGAAGCAAACTTTTTAGATCTACAATTAAATATAGGAAATAATAATTTAAAGACTAATATGTATATATGATAAAAGAAAAGCCTTTAATTTTTAACATTAATGAGGTACCTTTTTCTAGCAATTTACATGCTTCTATTTTTAGAAATATAGTAATTAATTATGTACAAAGAAAAACTATTTTATTTCAGATTGATCAGAAAAATATTATAATTTTATAAATATTGCTTTCAATGTAAATATCCAAATAGCTTAATATTTAAATATATTTATAAAAAGAAAAACCAAATAGTTTATTATATTTTTCATCAATTTCTCTTCAATTATTCTATTCACTTACAATAGTTTTTTTTTTATTATTTATTACCACTGAGTCATGTAGATGGCATCTTAGTTAAATTGAGAGTTATATTGGCACATTTAACAGATAGTAACACCATTATGCAGTTGTTGTACATGCAATAGACGGGCATTCTTGTATTTTTATTATTCGAGGTCTCTAATTATTCTGGAAAGTTATGATCTTAATGTCGGTTTATTGTTTGTTTCAATATGTAACACTGTACAATTTTCAATAGTTATTCATTTCAGTTTATTTGTTTTATAAAATACTATAGTTTACACGTGTTTTTTTGGCTTAACTTCATATTTTTCTTCTTAAATTTTTTTCTTCCCTTATTATTGCACTATTATGTCGAAATTGTTTGATGTTGTGTGGGGGGGGGACAGTAGTTCCTAAACTTTTTTTAAGCTATGGACCCCATTTTGCAGTCAAAACTTGTTCATGGGCCTTTTTTTTTAAGATAAAATGTGCCTACGGACCCCTATTTAAAGTCCAAACTTTCCCAAGGACCCCAAAATGAAAAAGCTACATAAATGCATTGTATAAAAATTACAAATTTAAAAAGACATTTTGTTGATTAGTTATTTATTGAAATTATAACTTTTGTTTAAAATAAAATTTACAAAAATAATAACTTGGATGAGCTTGATGAGATGTAATGAGTGAGTTTATACTACACGTCCGTATCAATGTTAGTGAAAAGCAACCGCAAAGGTTGTTGTTTTTTTTTTGTGATGTGGTTTCTTACAGCACTGAATCCCCATTCTGCCGAACTGGAACATGGGAAAATAGTCAACACTTTTGTACAATAAACCATAATGTAGGATATAAAATTGGTATCTGTATTTGCAACCAGAATTTGTGGTATTCTTGTTCAAAAATGGGTTTAAGTTCCTCATTTGTGGATATTTATTTCAAAAAGATGCTACTGTATTAGAATAAATTCATCTGCGTTTGGGATCTGAATTAGTCCACGCACAAAAGAATTCATCACCCAGCCGGAAATATCCAAGTAAATTATTTCTATTTATTAAAATTTCCATAAAAATATAAATGAATCAAAAAAAATTTTTATATATTAAACCTCGCGTGGTTTGGGGACCCTGACGTTATTCAGGGACCCCCAAATCAATTTTTATTTTCCACGGACCCCCTGAATAATAATAGCAGTACACCTGGGGGCTCTTAGAGACCACTTTGCATATCACTGTTGTAGGGAAACGTTGGATCCTGTAAAGAAGGCTTAACCTTATTTCCTTCTCCTAAATCTGTGACAGTTTTAGAAAACGTAGTAGTTTTTCATTTTGATTTATTGGCTTTACATGTCTACTTATATTTTGGCTTTTTCTATAGTTATCAAAATCATTTTTATCCAATTTTTGCTTTGTTGGATTTAAAATTTGTCTATACTTATTTTAGTTTATTTTATGAAACTATATTAAAAAATCTCTCCTCGACTTACGATACCCCGACATACGTGAATTCTTAGTTACGCGATATTAAAATCTTGTGATTCGTCTTTTTTCCCCCATCACTTAAATTCTGGCGGAATCCGTGTCAGAGCCTGATGATATTCATAACGTGACTGAATTTGCAATCTTACCTGGAAAGTAAATTTAGAGTTGGATAGTGATGACGTTGAAGAACTACTGGATTCTGACAATGAAGAGCTAAAGACTGAGGAGCTCATAGAAAAGCATGAGCATGAACAAGACATTGAAGAACTTGGGTCTTTAGATCCAGTTCAATAAGAAAATTGAATGATGGTTTAGAATTTGACAAGTAGCCTCGGTTTAAATAAGAAAGGCTTACAAATTTTTTTTTTAAAATACATTTTAACCAAGAACGCATTTTTTTCAAAAAAAAAAAAAGTACAAAATTATTAGCATGCAACGAGAAAATTTTGCGGGAGGAAAAAAATCTTTGAGCAGTCAGACAACTTTGTTATTTGTTAAAGGTAATTTTACGCGGTTATCACTCAGTCCCTTTCAGTTATTAATATTTGTATATATATACTGGCTAATTAATTAGAAACCCAGCGTCATTATTTTATTTTACCATCTTTTGTACGTTTGGACATTGAGTCTACATCCTTCTGGAGCGCTTTTATCTACAGAAAATACCATGGGTTGACTTTGTCGCTTTTTAGATTAGATGGAAGAGGAAAGTGCTTTTGGACGTATCTTTCTACCATATCCTACACTTTTCTATGGGGTTAAGATCCGGGCTATGCGTTAGGAGGGAAGGTGTTGGCAATCTGACTGATTTTCAGCGAACCAATTTTAAACACTTCTGCCACGATACATATTTGCATTATTGTCCATGAAGTATCCGTCGCCATCAGGGTAAAAATGTAACATTGCAGGGAGCACTTGGTCCAGTATATCTAGATATCTCATGGCTTTTTTCTTACCCTCTAACTTAACCTCTTTTCTTACCAGGATACTACCATGCTCTATATCAAGGGTGGCGAACCTTTATGGATTAAAGTGCCAGTTTTTTCTAAAGAAGTGTTTAATGAGGTATAGACGTGCCGTCAAATAGCTTTTACTTGAGATATATATATATATATATATTCTTGAGAAAATAATAAAACTAAATACTAACAACAGAAAACTATTTAATTACTACGAAAAAATATATTTTGCATTGTATAGTTGTAAATGTTTTAGTTATACGTGGAATTCAAATTAAAGTAAACATTAGTGTGACTTCTGTTTTTGCAGATTGGATAACAAATAACTTATATTAAGATTGTACCGTGTTACTTTTAGTAAAATGCATGCTGAATTGGAGTCATCTGCCAAACGGTTTCCAAGCAATCAATTATTTTTGCTGTGGTTCACTTTTTTCACAAAAGGATTTGTGATTTGTTTCAAAATGCCGTTTTACAGATGATGTTCTGTATACCATTATTCCAGATCATAAAGCATACACCTCTTTGTCGCATTTACTAACAATGCCATATTTCTAGATTCATCAAATTTGAAATTCTCTGTTACACTTGCTATCTTGCACTTTTTTTTCTTTTGCTGAACTAGTCATGTTTAATAACAGTTAAAAGTTGTAAATATAACACAAATATAAATATACTTCATAGCGAATTTCACTATTTTGAAATAAAATGCAAACCATATTGATCACTGGTGTGCCTAAAATATTGTATTGCGTATCATCAATGGCACGCGTGCTACTGTGTGTGGTTCGCCCCTCCCCCATCCCTGTCCTATATCCTGATACTCCCACAAGACCTTACACAGTGCGAGTAAGGTAAGATGGATTTATGGCTTCGTCGAGTTCTATCCAAATTCGACGTCTTCCGCCAGTGCAAAATAACGTGTAGCGTGATTAATCCAACCACATTACCTGTTTTGAATCCTCAGATGTCCAGTGTCTTCTTTCCAAATACCACTGTAAACGAATTTAGGAATTTCGGGCAAAAATGAATGGTTTTCTCACAGGCACCTGACTATCATTCCTATCCTCTGTAATTCTCTACGTATGTTTTGACATAAAATCTATTGATAAGAGCCTTGGTCAACGATATATGTCAGTTGAAGCACGGTAGAGTCCCTGTTCTCCCATACAACACGTTGGATATGACGCCTACCAAGCTCTTAAAAACTGTGCTCGAACCGCAATTACGTTTCTCGGATAATGATTGTGAATTGTGATTCCAACTTTTGAAAACCTTTGATATGGCTGCTTTTGAGAACTCAGTGAGATTTTCTATCTTCAAAATCGAGGTTTCTGCTAAACGGGCACCAACAATAAGCCCTTTTCCAATCTGTCGAGGGTTTTTTTTTTTCATTTTACTTCATACATCATGAAACGCACTCTTACACCTACTTATACTAGCATTCTAATAACGTGTAACCCACGTCAAAAAAAATTGCATACTTCATCCTTAGCACGTACTCGAATGCAAATATTTCAAAGGTTTCTAATGCATTGGCCAGTATGTGCATATATCGGAACTACCCTCTAGATTGATCCAGTATCAGTTCAAGATTATAAGTGCTTAAAAAGTCTTCGAGGACGTTGTTTAAACAAAGCCTTGACAGTTGAAAATAAAAATAACCTCTAATTAAATAATTCAATTACTACGGAAACTCTTTCCAATAACTATCTAATTAAAATTGTTGGAGCAAAAATATTGTTTCTGAAAATATTAATATATTTTTTTTTACAATTTTTAGTACAATTGTCACTTTAAAGAAAGTAACTTCAAAATACATTAACAGCAAAATTTACACAACATCTTAATGCTCGGAAAACAAATTCTTCGGAATGTAATATTGTACAAATAAATGCTACCATTAATAGATTGGAAATATTTTGGAAATTTCTTTCAAGAATTGGAAAAAAAGAGATCAAGGGAAATTATGAAAACAAGGATATTCAAATTTATCCTTTTAAAACTAGCTATGCATCAATATTACATTAACATTATTTTTCTCTAACTTAATACTTTCTATCCAGATAACTACTGGAAAAAAAGTGCTTAGTTCGTTGTAACAGCTACTGTATTTTAAAACAATAAGTAAGAAATAAACGTTTTCTACAAAAGAAAAACTAGGAGAAATAAATATTTTCAACAAAAAGGGCCTTCAAATTGAGATTGGAGAGCATCTTATAGGTATATTTTAGGAAAACACCGATTGCATCGATTTTTGAAACACAAATACATTTTTTTTTGTCTTATCATTTATAAAAATCATAGCATTTCTTATGTAATTGAACAAGTCTGATTTTTTTTTTCATTGAATAATAAGAAAATTTGCTTTTTTATCATTTTATCCCATGAAACAACAACAAAAAAGCAAGGAATTTTTTAATGTTTTTTTTTTGAGCATATGAATTTTTTGTATATAAATAATAGTTAGTCTTAGTTATAGTTATATCTTAGTTACAAAGATCACCACATACAGATTTTACTATTTTGTATTCTTTTAATATGCAAAAATTCGCAGTAAAATTTTCAGATGTGTTTAGTTTACATAAAATTACAGGTTACTGTTCAATATTTCGTTTGCATTTCAATCTGAAATGTAGTGCTTAGACCAGCGATTCTCAACCACTGTGCCGCGTGATGTGCCTTTTGTGTGCCACGCCAAATTTTAGAAACGTATGTAGTAAAAATTGTAATGCTTTTTTTTATTACGAGTAAAGTTTAAATTAAGGAAAAGTACTTATATATATTTTCTTTGTGTGCCGCCAAATTTTGAAATCGTTAAAAGTGTCCCGCGACAAAAGAAAAAGGTTGAGAATCACTGTATTAGACAAAAGTAACAAACGGTAAGGATGTAGCTCCCTAAAATAAATTAAAATTATATTTTAAATGGAAAGAGGTGTATTTAAAATATTTTTACAGAATCACTGTATTAGACAAAAGTAACAAACGGTAAGGATATAGCTACCTAAAATAAATTAAAATTATATTTGAAATGAGAAAGAGGTGTATTTAAAATATTTTTATAGATTATTATGGCTGTTTTCCCTTTATTTGTTTTCAATAAAAAAAACTTTTCACATATAGCACGAAAAGTTTTTCTTATCCCGAGAAAAAATAAATAAATAATACATAAGGACTGTAAAAAAGAGGATTTATAATGATAAATAATTCTAAAAAGGGGAGATAATTTAAAATTCATTCTACGAAGTAATTCTATGAAGATAAAAAAAAATTAAAATTTATGTTAAGTAAAATAAAATTAAAGCAACATTATCTACAAAATTTGAAATATGAACAATGATTATTAAATTATATCAAATATCATTTAAATTATAAGAGAGGTTGAAAAATTGTGCTAGTTGAACTTACTTTAAAGATACTTTTAAAGATAAATACTTTATTTAAAGAAAAATTTCTGAATTTGTTCTTACTTTCAATTAATTAAAAAAAGAAACTGAGTAAAAATGTTCTTTCACATTTTTGTCAAAATTGCTGAAAAAAAATATATACAATTTTAAGTGGAACTGAATTTTCTCTGAATAAAAAGTTGATATTCAAAATAAGTTCTTTTTCAGAAAAATATAAAATAGTAGAATTTTTCAATTATACACAGAAAAGATGCTCTATGAACTTTATTCTTATTTTTAAATGAATCAGACATTATCTTGAAAAAATATTTGACTAAAACTAAACCTTCTCCAGTATATCCTTTCAATTTCCATTATATCTCGAAAATCAATGAACTTGCTAAAAATATCTTTTCAATTTTCAGATTATTTCATCAGTTTTTATAGAAAAATATACACAGATTCTACTTCTTTCTTTCCCAACAAAGCAAAATTACGTTTGAAAAGACATTTTGTTACAATTAAGAAAATGTGTTTTAATTGAAAAAAATGGGGAAAGTAGTAAGTCCTTGGTTTGCAGTTTCCTAGTTATTTCTGTTCAAACTGTGAGGCATATAAAGACCCCACTAATATTCTCTAAAACTTGCTGATTCAAATTTCGTCAAAAGTTTCATTTTATTTATTGAGTTTTTTCTTAACTATGTTTCACAAAATTCAAAACAGCTTCAATAAAAAAAATTGAGTTTATTTGGAAGAAAATTTGAAGAGAAAATATTACTGTTTCTTTTATATTTGTTGATTATTTTTTTGTCAATTATTTCTAATACAAAACCAAATTAAATATAAATTTATAATGGGTTCTATTGGAGTTTCTGACGAACCCTCTAGAGAAATTCTTTTTAACTGTTGTACGATTATAAAATCGCTTTCCGTGGAGGAATTCTGATTTATGCAAATGTGAGTTGCTATTAAAGTCAATCGAAGAGAGGAAGGTAATCGATCGTCGTCAGGCTGTTAGAGTGTTAGAGTGGTAATAATTGAAGTTATCGAAGTTTCAACAAGGAAATATCCCAGTGGAGAAAGATCGTCAGTGCTGCGGAATTAACCATCACAGTTAAGTGATCCAATTAATTGTTATGGATATCTAGGTTAGTATTTAAGTTGACCTCTGCCTTCGCTTAAGCTAAAGTTTGATAGTTAATTGACAGTCAAATAAAGATGGTGGCTTTAATAAAATGTGTTACTGAATCTGTGCGTCCAAATTCAACAGCAACCGACGAATTGAGATGAATTAATTACACAAATTTCTAAATAATCCGTAAGATATTATAAAATTGTTATTTTACAAAATTCATTTTCTATTTCCTTTCCATATAAAAAATACGAGTTTTTCAAAAATAAAAAAAGTACATTATAATTATCAATTAAACTATTATGTTATAAGTAAATTTAAATAAAAATTATTATTTTAATCTATTGGGATTTTTTTATATTGATTTTATTTTTAAAAATTTCTTTTCTTGATTGAGTTATTGCCAGAAGTAATCAAAAAATAATTTCATTTTCATTTAAGTATAAAAACTTTGATTTCGTTCTATTTGCAATTTACAAGTCAAAACAAATTACGTTCAATCATAGTTTTTAAAATTAAGTTATTTTTGGAAGTTGTAGCAAACAAATTATCTTAATTGATTCTCAGCCAAAATTAAATATTTTTTAATATCATATTTTTCAAAGTTTTGGCTTCTTTTTCATTCCTCCCCCTCCCCCCCTTTCCTTTCTTTTTTTAAGTTGGCAGAAAACTTTTACCCTACCCCCATTTTAAAAAGCTAGCTTGAGATTTTTTTTATATCCAAAAAACTCAGAAAATTTATATTTTGTAGCCCGATAAATAGGCTGTCGGTAGTTTTATTTCTTTTAATTAACTTTTTTCTCTTTTTAAGTACTCTCATTTGCGTAAAAAGTAATTCAAGTACATAAGAATCTTCTCATTTTATTTTGCTAAATATATAATAAATTATCACAAGAAGTCTTATATGCAATCACATGATTTGATATTTAAATTGAGAAGGAGTTTTGTAGATATTTTTGTACAATACATTGCATTATACTTAAATGTAAGAAAATTGACGCAGTTTTTCCAAGTTACAATATAGAAAAAGGGTTTTGAATGAATATAGTCAAAACATAGCATACCTATGGAACGAGAAACTTAATTTTCAGAAAATATAACAATACACATACTTATAGCTGAGAAGTTTCTCTAGAGTAATATTTAATGTGAGGTTTTTATGTGTTTTTCTGGAATGAAGATGTTGACTATGTTTTACGAAGATTAAGTATTTGCTAGTGCATTTATTCTTTTATTTTGGCAAATGAATTTTGTTTATGAGAGTATCTGTAAAATCTAAGTTATATTTTAATATTTTTTATATAATACTAGCTGACCCGGCTACGCGTTGCTGTGGCTTTGTTTTAACATATTAGTTCAATATTATTCTAAGCTATTCAATGCAGTCAAATTATTCTTCGTTTATAATTTTACAGGGTTGACATAAAGTATAAAAAAAATTATTTTAATTTTGCATTTCATTCATCTCCTATTTCAGTGTAGTATAATGCATGAATTCCTAACGAAGTCGTTAAGTAACAAAATATGAAGATTTAATTTTATAAATGTGGTGAATAACGTTGATTCTTTGCAATTTTTAAAATTATTTTTTATCATTTCAAAATATAACACATAATAACTTTATGCAACTAATCGCTAATCGGTGCGCAATATTTTTCGGTAACCCGTATTTTGATAACTGAAATAGATTTAATGGTTTCCGCACACATGAGCATGTAAAATCTAGTTGCCCATTCGAGAAACATGGATTTTCTAAGTCCAAGTATCAAATGAATATTGTTCGGTTTCAGAATCATTTATGGTCATCGAGAAAGCCAAACGAATGAGGAATTGAAGTCTTTTGAATGGTATTAAAGATTCTGATGGTATCAGTGGTATACGTGGCAACAGATTCCGTAGTAGCAGAACCGAAGTTTTCTTTAAACATTATAGTCAAAATGTTTGCTTCCAGAAGTTCGCGGTATAATTCTTTTGATGATCAAACCTGCATTGCTGCATTATCTAGGTGAATTTAAGTTACGCAGATAATAAACAGGGAACCAACCAATGATTATGAGGTGACATTGCTGATAGATCTAGAGAATTCAAAAACTCGGTTGGAAAATTTACGTTTTTGTTTTTATATACAATAGTGTCGATTGGTTTAAAAAGCATTGAATTACCTGACAACCTCCCTGTGTCTGGAAGTTTATTTCATCACGATATGAACATTTTTTCTGATTAAGTAACAAAATTACAGAGGCAATAATTATCTAGATAATTATACAGTATATCCGGAAAGACACTCTCAATCAGATCCTTTTTGCCTAAAGAACATTACAGAAATCGTCTGGTTATTTTATGCATTATGTATTGGGAAGAAGTTCTACTTCGCCGTTTCCGATATTCAGTAGTTGATTAGGAAATATTTGCTCAGATTGATCACCTTGCAAATGTACTCGCGTGTTTATGGTCAGTCGAAGTGTCTCCACGTTTCGCCATAAAAACGATTGTTTTAAACAGGCGTTAATCACATGAGCAAAAGTAGAGCGTGTAATGGCTATTAATGTCTGTCCGAAATCACCAGACAGTAATACAACAGCAACTCCGAATATTCTCTCTTGCCATTTAAATCTTGCAAAGCTCTGTGTAATGCTTTGAGTGAATGTTTAGGTTCATGGTACACTTATCCCTGACATCTGAATTCATTTGCAATACTGTAACCAATCATTTTTTTTCAATGGTACACATTGCATCTTGTATTTTATGAATATCCAATGGCAGCTGATGCGGAATGGCAGTTTTTCCGTCATCAAAACAGTGACAACAATGCCCGAAGATGGAATTTATTATTACAATCATATTTTCGCACGACTGACCTGAAAGTTTAGTTGCTACAGGGAATGAAAATTGGAGTTTAACTCGAACACAGAGCCATTTGACCTCATTCCAGCAATATCCAGAAAATTTACGGAAGCTTTTGAAATCCGTATCCAGATTCTCATTCCACCCGGAGAAGTACTCGGTGCCGCTTTCGGACGCCCTTGCTCCTGTAAGTTCAGTCTCTGAAGAGGGACATTACGGTCGGTCGGCATTATCCGGCAAAGTTACGGGAGTTTATAAAATCCGATTTCACATTATTATTGTTTCCCATCCAGAAAAACACCAGGAAAGCATTTCTCTCTCCTCAAGAATTTTAAAGCAAGCATTTTCCACAGTTCGTGCCCAATACTTCCGTCTGGCAATATAATATATTATATTGATGCGATTATATACAATCAAGATCCACTTTTTGCGTCTCTACGTCGGCAAGTGGCCGTGGAAGCCAAGTGGTCAAGGCATCGGATAATGGCTAGCGTGTCATGAGTTAGAGCCCAGCACCACTGAAACCCCGCCGTGTAGGGGAGCGATTCACGTTAAATCTGTTGAGAGCTCAAACGTCCTCCAGTTGGTGTGGTGTGGTAGTTAGGTGAGGGGTTGCCAGCTCAGGTGCCGTCCGCGTCACTTGACCATGGTTCAAAATTACGCGGTCAGTCGCCAAAGCCCTCGTGTAGCTGAAAAGTGTGACGTTAATATTCACTCACTCACTCACTTTACGTCGGCAAGATAGGCTGGTACTGCTGTCGGAGAATATACCGATCCCCCATCATTATCTGGCAAAAATACAGGAATTTGTATATTTCGATTTAAGACTTGCTTAAACCATCTCAAATTACACCAGGAATACACTTTTCCCGCGCCAAGACTTTACGGGTGAGCTCCTGCCCCGGTTTGCGTAAAAGACGGTCATCCTGAATTATCCGGCAAAGTTATTTTTATTTCTCAGATTGAATATCGGATTCAAATTATCCGTTTTGAAATACACCAGGGACAATGTTTTCATGATCAAAGGCTTTTAAGGCAAGTCCCTTCTATGGTGTGTCTAAAATACGGTCGACTGGCATTATCCGGCAAAGTTATACTAAGTAACTCCTAAA